>RJWM01001311.1:102189-160971 GCA_004363535.1 Dasyprocta punctata | reverse complement strand
ATAGGTCATTAATAATGGCTAGCATAATGTATCTTGCTATCTTCACAGTAGTTGTCCATTTCCTCAGACATAGTAAAATCGAATCAACAGTGGCTACCATAATGCCTCTTGTTATCTTCAAAATAGCTGTTCATACCATCGGACATATTAAAATCCAATAAAACAGAACAGAATAAAACCAGTCAAAAAAAAAAAAAAAACAATGAAAGCAATACAGGACTTCAAAACAAGATAATAGGATATCAAAAATGGCTACCATAATGCTCTTGTTATCTCCAAAATAGCTGCCCATGCCATTAAATATAATAAAATCAAAACAAACAAAACAGAATAAAACCAGTCAAAACAAAACAATGAAAATGATACAGGACTTTAAAACAAGATAATAAGGAATTAACAATGGCCACCACCTCCCCTTTTCAGACGTTTCCTCCCCTTTCACTTTCACAATATCTATTGTACATTTTGGATCCCACTAACTCCTTCAGTTTTCTATACTAGGGAGACAACACAATGTTCACCTATGTGAGTTCAAACGATGTCACCCAAGTGCATCATCACAAGTTGTATTCGTTTACCTACAAGAGCCTCATGATTATCCTCTTCATAGCTGAGTAGCTTTCCATTGGATAAAAATGCCATATCTTCCTTATCCATTCTGCAGTTGATGGGCAAGCTACCCCTGCTTTTTTCTGGTTCTCTGTCATATGGAGCATTATTTTCTCTACTTCGACTTTTAGTCTATGAATTTCCTTTCAAGTTAATGTGTCTCTTATATATTGCATATTGACGGATCTTGTTTCTTGATCCACTCTGCCTGTGTTTCTTTTAATTGGTGAATTGAGGCCATCTACATGGTTATGGCCAATGTGCATGGTTCATCTCTTTCGTGCTTTTTTCCTGCTGTTGGCCCCCTACTTTCCCTCTCCGTACAATTGTCTTCCCCACTGGGTGATCCCACTCTGCTACCGTTCCTGAAACTGTGGTCATTTTTATATCTCTCTAGAATATCCTTCAGTACTCTTTGTAGAGTTGATTTGGTGGTCATGAATTCCTTCAGTTGTTCTTTGTCATGGAAGTATCTTATTTCCCCACTAATTTTGAAAGATAGTTTTGCAGAGTACATCAATCTGGGTTGGAAGTTGTTTTCTTACAGGACTTAAAATACTTCACTCCAAGTTCTTCTTGAGTTGATGGTTTGGGTTGAGAAGTCTGTCATGATTCTGATGGATTTTCCTTTATAGGTGATCTGTTTCTTTTCTCTAACAGCCTTTAATATTCTGTTCTTGTGCTGAATTTCTGGGATCTTGATTATTATATGTCTGGGTGTATATTTATTTTGGCTATGGCTAGTTGGAATTCTATATGCCTCATTTATCTGTATGTCAGGTCCTTTTCCCGTGCTTGGGAAGTTCTCTGCTATTACTTCTGTAAATAGTCTCTTTATGTCATTTGCTTTTTTGGTGACACCTTTCACTCTTAAATTATTTTTCTTTGTCTTGAAGCTGTTGAATTGTTGTTTCCTGGTTCCTTGTTATTTTTAAGGATCTTTCCTTTCATGATCGCTAGCTGCCATCCTGTCTTCAAGGTCTGAAAGTCTATCTTCAGTTTCTTTCAAGCAGTTTTGCCAGCTTTCAATGAGTTTTTAATTTCCTGGATATCTCTTTGAGTCTGTTTCATGCATCCCAATTATTCTCTATATTGTCCATTCAAGGTTTCCCTCATTCTCCTATGCTCCTCTTTCTTTTTTTAATCTATGTCTTCTTTAGATACATTCAGCAACCTTTTTTATTATTTTTGTCATTTCTTCTTCTACCTGAGATATTATTTCTGATCTGATTTCTTTTACAGCCTCATGAAGTGGTTTCTTTACTTCAGTTGCCATCATCCTAGAAATTCCAGGTGTGTGACTTCTGCTTTCTTCCATGTCCATGTCTCCTGGACGTGTTCTGTTTGGACTGGAGGTCAGAGATTGTCTTTAGCTCCTTTGTCTTGACATTTTCCTGGGTTCCTCCAGATAAGTGGGCTGTGGGGTCCCAGGCACTTCCCACATTGGCTACCCATGCAAGGTGTCGGGGGATGGGCCAGGCACCCGAGTTTCTACTAACTCAGGTTACCAGGGAAGCAGTGGGGTGCAGAGTGGGCTTCTCCAGACACTTGCGGCTTCTCCAGCATGTGGCTGCCTGGTTCTCCCAGCCCATGCTGTCTACAGAGGAGGGTAGCTGGCAGACTTGTAGGGGTGGAGCTGGCTGCTTCTTCTCCCTGCCATGCTAGCTACCCCCAGAGAGTTCTGATGGCAGTGTGCGGGGGCTGAGCTGGCTGCTTCTTCACACCCATGCTGGTTACTGCACATTATGTTTAATTATAAGTTTTAGCTCATTTGATCTCTGTTTATAATACCCTACTTGCACACTACATTTCCCTTCTGGCCATCTCCTATTTATTCTTCAAAACCTAGATTGACTAACCTTTTCTAAATGAAGTATTTGCTGTCTCCTGTCTTAGTCCAATAAAATACTATCTTAGTCTTATAAAATACTATAAATAGATATAAACAACATAAATTTGTTTCTCAGCATTCTGGAGCTGACAAGTCCAAGATTAATGCACTTGCAGGTTTCCATGTCTGGTGAGGGCTGGCTTTCTGATTCATAAATGGTGACTTCTTGCTGTATTCTTCCATGGTGGAAGGGGTCAGAGGATCTTTCCTGGTGTCTCTTTTAAGGACATTGCCTCCATGACTTAATTACTGAAAGACCCACCTACTATCATCACCCTAGGATTTCAACACATGTATTTTTGAGAAACACAAACATTCAGACAACAGCAGGCAAGGTAGCTCATGCCTGTAATCCCAGCACTTGGAAGTCCACGGCAGGAGGATCGCTGTGAATTCGAGGCCAACCTGGGCCACATAGTGAGTTCAAGGCTGGTATGAAGTACATGGCAAGACTCTATCTCAAAACAAATCAAAATAAAACAAAACACATTCAGACCATAGCACTTCCCAAATGAGTTCTACTCTCATGCTCAATACTCAAAAAGATTTCATTTGTATCTGATCACAGTATCTTGATGTCACGGTGCCATCTGTTAATTAGTATACCAGTTTTAAAGGCAGGGACTAAATTAAATCAACTTTGTCTTATACCAGCTTCCCAGAAGCAAACTCTGAGGTGAGAATTCTCTCTCAGAAGAAACTAAGGGTTATATATTAGACAAATTACCAGTAGTGTGACAAAATACCTGAGCAATCAATTTAAAAAGAAGAGTTATTCTGTAGTCACAACTTTGGAGGTTTCAGCTCATAGTTGGTTAGCCCTGCTCTTTGGGGTCTATGGTAAAGCAGCACATTATGATGGGCAGTGCATTGTGAAAAAAGGCTGTCACCTAATGGTGGTTGGGGCCTGGGCTGAGGGTGGGGGATATTCCATAATCCTCTCCTTCAAGGTCACATTCCCAATAACCTAAAACTTTCCACTATCACTCACTTCTTAAAGGTTTCCACAACTTCCCAATAGTGGGTGTGAAGGGAGGTTTCAGATCCAAACTATTGTAGGGTGAGAGGAAGTAGGTCAAGGGAAAGGAAGTCAAGCAAGGACAGAATTTGGAGCAAGATCCTGGCAAGAGCATCTTTAGCTCAACTGTTCAGGAATGCTGGAATATAGGTTACACCTCAGAATTTGTCATCATTAGAGGCAAGGATGTTGCCTTCCATACTCCTGCAACCATATTGGATAAGAACCACACCAGGAGACAAATCCCAAGACTCTTCCATCTCTCCGAGAGTGCCTTAGAGGCAGTGTTGATAGCCTGTAAGCAGCCTTTATAAAATAGTCACAGGCACAATCATTCAAACAAAGTACAAAGGAGCTAAGGGCTGAACACACACACAAAAACCAAACGATTCCATGAAATATTGGTGGAGCCCCAACAGTATTGAGTAAAATCCTGCTCATTGTTATAGCTTATGTCTAGATGTCCTCCCAAAGCCTCATGCAGTCTTGGATGGGGCTTTTTGGAGGAGGCTGAATGTGGGGTGTGTGATGCTGGAATCAAGGATGTGATGCTGGAATTAATTCATGGTGAGGTGCTAGGATTAAGGGTATGAGTGCTATCCACTCTTAGGGCAAATATAAAGGACAGAAAGGAGGCTAGTGTCATGGATTGTCACTTGCTTGCTGCTTGGTGCTTTCTGCCTGCCCTGCTTTTCCTCTGCGATGCCCCTCTGGCAAGTCACCCTGCCTTGGAGCCAGCCACGTATGAATTGCGACCTCTACGAACTGTGAGCCAAGTAAACCTTCAATTTTGGGTGTGGAGCATTTTGTCTCAGCAACTAGAAAAGTAACTAAGACACACAGTGAACATTTTGGAAAGGGCAAATGAACAGGAACAGGCGAGGCTAATATGCACCATAATCACAACTTGAGGAATATGTTTAACGCACCTCTGTGGTTCTGTTAAGGAACAATGCAACCTTCACATGGTTCATTGTAATATTCTACTAACAAATGGGAAAATATGGGTAATTTTCTATGAAAATAAAAGGACTAAAATTAATGAGGAGAAAGAATATCAAGACAGACCAATATTCAGGGATGAAAATTTAAAAACTATTAAAAAAAAACTGGCCCTCTGCCAGTACATATTAGGTCCAAAGGATAAATTCTTTCAACATTTGAAAACATTTAAATTAAAGACTAAAGAAAGTAGGGATATTTCACAATTGATTTTTAAAAAGTTGGTACAATCAAAACTTGACAGTACACACACACACACACACACACACACTGCAAGTTGACATTGTTATAGATATAAAACTTTATAAGAAATTTTAGCAAGTAGATAAAGTGATACATTTTTTGATAAAGTGATATATTTAACGCAATCGATACGATCCTACACATGAGAAGTATAGCATTGAATAATCTTCCTTTTGCGGGGATCTCCAGGAAGACAGGAGGCAATTCTACCTCCCACTATAGAAGCTGGAAGGAGAGGATGCATCCTCCTACTTTTGAGGTTACTGACCAACCCAGGGTCTATCCTTACCCAATAGATGTTTCTATTTTGATCTTACACAGTTGAAGGTGTGACAGAAAAAGTTCAGAGACAATCAGAAAACATTCAACAATTCTCATAGTGGACATGGTAAGCCAAGAATCAATCAGTGTGGCTGGCCTGTTTGATAGTGGTGCCAGCCTTCATGACAGCAAGTGTCCAGCTTCCCTGATGGCACTGAAGTAGGATAGAAGAAATAAAGATAGAAAGGAGACGAGAAAAATGTTACTTCAAAATTGCACTTTTAAGAAAAACTGCAGCTTCAAGACACAAAAGTTACACAAGCCCCTTCGCTTCCAAGAAACTCACTCAAAAAAGATTCCTAAGGGTCTGAAGGACACAATAAGCTTGGAAATTGGGCTCTGGACTTGTGCTTTCACCTGTAAATTGCACTTTCTTCCACAGACCTCTGTAGTAATATCGGTAGGCAGTGTATCTCAACTTTAAATATATGGAAATAGTTGCATTCTGACATAACCCACCAGATGGGTATTCTGACAGACAGTAGGAAAACACATTCTAGATCATCCATCTTGAGCACATACCCCAAGACCCCATAAACATTCCCAGCTCAGGATCATAAAACATCTCACTTCTCTGAATGACTGCACTCCGTTTTTGAGAGTGTAAATTTAAATTTCTGCTTACTAAATCCTTCGTATGCCCCTCACTGACCAGTCCTGAAAAGTTATTTTTTTTTTTTTTGTGATGTCAGTCAGTGAACTAGTAACTTAATTTTATAGGTAGTGTGGGTTTAGGCACTCTGTCTCTACTTTGGGACCCTCTCCGGTGAAAGTGCCAACAATGACATCTTAAGCAACATTTTCTGGAGCAGGATCCTGGCTATGCATTTGTCTTCCTTGGCTTCCCAAGTCTGCTTCTGAAGCTTTTCTGGCAATTCTGTGAGCTGCTCAATATCCTTCCAATGAACTGCTTTTCTAACTCAAGTTAGTAAAAAGTGGTTTATGTTATTTGCAACCAAGAATCTCTGATGGGTATACTGATGAAAGGAGAAAAAAGCAGATGATCATCTTTCTTGATACCCAGAAGGCACTTCATAAAACTCAAGATCCATTTCTGATAATAATGCTTTCTAAAGTAGGAATAAATGGATACCACTTTAATGTAATAAATAATATATATCTCAAACCAAAAACAAGCATCATGCTTAATGGTGAAGCTCTGGGAGCAGGGCTATTACTGTCAAGAACAATACAGATTTCCTACTCTTGTTCCTGTTGCTAACAGAACTCTGGAAGGGCAATGAGACAATAGGATAAAAAATTAGGTATAAATATGATGAAAAAAGAGACCTCAACATGAATTCCTGAAAAACCCAAGAGAATCAAGTGAAAATTATGAGAATGAATCAAAGTTCATCAAGGTAGCTGGTTACAAAAATAATTTTGCCCTATTGACAAACAGAAAAGAAAAAGGTATAAAATTACCCCATAGTAGCAAGTGTGTGTGTGTGTGTGTGTGTGTGTGTGTGTAACTTGGATTCAACTAAAAGCCTTGAACATGCTAGGCAAGAGCCTTGCATTTGCTAGGCAAGTACTCTAGGCAAGAACATCCAGAGCCTTTGTTAGAATTTTACTTTGAGACAGGCTGACCTTGAACTCTTGATCCTCCTGCCTCATCAGTCTCCTGTCTTAGCCTGAGTAACTAGGATTACAACTGTGAGCCACTGTACCTGGCTGGAATAAACTTAATTTGTGCCTATGGAAGGAAACTACAGTTCTTTGAGGATCATTGTAAGTCCTACTATAAGTTTTAAAATGCATACTTTATTGTCAGATAAAATGAATGTGAGGTTAATTGTCCATAATTAATCCATATATATTAACCCACCAAGAATTAAATTTGTTTGAGAGAATAAGCAAGCAAGTAGCTAATAAAGTACTAGGAAGTTTCACCTATCAAACTTTTCAATGTATTCTGAACCTGCCTTGTTCTGGATAGAGAGATGGGATAGAATAGTTTGTTTTTAAAATCCTAAGTTTATGTAAAGTTTAAGAGGTGATGAAAGTGTCATTTTAAAGGGGAAAGGTTAGATTATTTTTAAAAATGATGCTGAGACAATTGGCTAGCCATGTAGGGTAGAAAAAAGACAAGATGCTGTCTTACACTATTTTTTTGCTGCTATAACAGAATACCTGAGACTGGGTCATTTATAAAGAAAAGAGGTTTATTTTGGTTCATGCTTCTGGAGGCTGGTAAGTCCAAGATTCAGTGGCAGCATCTCTAGAGAACCTCCTGAAGTTTCAACTCATGGCAGAAAGTGGAAAGGCAATTGGGCTGTGTAGAAGAGAAGCACAAGAAAGTAGAGGAAGACAGATTCGCTTTTAAAATCTGCTCTTATAATAATGAATCCAGTCTTGCGAGAGTAAAAACAAACTCACCTGAGAAAAGATAAATCCCTTCATGAAGTTTTGCTCCCACGTACCAGACACCTCCCACTAGACCCCACCTCCCAATGCTGCCTCAGAGGAGCCAAACTTCAACATGAGTTTTGATGGGGATGAATGATATTCAAACCATAGTAGATCCCTATTTCACTTGTCATGTAAAAATAAGGTCCTAAGAGAGAAAACTTTAAAAGTAAGGAGAGTGAAAGCCAATAACAAAATTAAACAATAACATAATTAGTAGAATTATGATCTGGGAATGGGGGAAGATTGTTTAAGATTATCAATAAATCAGAAACCCTAATGAAGAAGACCCATCATTTGCTTACATAAAATAATTAAAACTCTCTGTGTGATCTGAAAACATCATGAACATGACTGAAAGGTAAATAATCAAATGAATTGGTGTAGACAAAAGAATAATATAATTCATACACAAAGTATTATTTATCAGTCAACTTTTATAAAAGGAAACATCAAAAAGAAAAATAGGCATGCGTACAGGTAACTCACACCAGTAAAAAATTCAAACTGCTAATAAAAAATGTGCTGCTAGTCATTTTCTTGATTGCAAACAACAGAAACCAACACTGGTTAGTCTCAGTAATAAAGGAATTTATAGGAAGCCTATCAGGTTCACTCACAGAAAAAATATAGCTGGAGAAACAAGCTCAGGCAGAAACGCAGGGAGGCCGACATTGGTAAGAACTTGCCACTAAACCAGCCACCTTCCTTGGCACTATACACTAATATAGGCTTCGGTTTTGAAAATGTAGTCACTAGATTCACTCACTCATTGCATTATCTCCAGTTAAACTTGTGTCAACACTTTCAGAGCCAAAATCCAGATAGGATCACCTGGTTGATTTGTCTCCCATCCAAGTACTAATCAGGCTCGATCCTGCTTAGCTTCTGAAATTGGGCAAGATCAGGCATGTTCAGGTTGAGTATGCACGTAAAGCAGTTGCCCTTTCTTAGTTTCACCTTCCTGGGTTCTAGCTAATAGAGGTGGGGAGGGCAACATCTTCCCCCCAATCCCTGCCCAGTTTTCGTAAGGGGAGCTGCAGCCGTCCTCCCTAATTCTGCATCTTTTTCAGATAGGAAGTTGGTCAACTGAAAGACAAGCACATGCTGTTCAACCTTGTTCATACGACAGAACATTAATATGACATGCAAGCTTATCAAATTTCTTTTCATGTTTAATAAAATACGTTGCTGTTTGCTACTTACTAGCAAAGCATGAGGTAGTTTAATGAATTGCTGAATACACTGATATCCACCAAAAATGTGAAGAACTAGGCATTATTCCTTTTCACAAATGAAAATCCAACTCTCAAGGAAATAGGTAATTTTCTCTAAATCTCTTAAATAATGTTAACTTATTCATATGCAGGATTTATGAGCTCCCAAGTATGGTGATGACATCTGGGTTATTGTTCATTAAATTTTCCATATGGAAAAGACTGTAAAATTTAGCACTATCTCAGGACAGGAAATGTGTGCTTCCCATTCACTGGGGGCTGGATAAGACCTTTCTGGAGGTCAACCTAACAAGAGGTGTCAGCTATAAAATGTACAGCATCCAGTATGAAATGTCAAGCATATCCTTAGCCTGAAACCATTGGATTTACTTAGGTTTCAGACTAAGGATATAGCCAAAGGAATGGAGAAAACATAGGTCATAATGATACTCACCGTAGCTGATTACAACCCCCCCCCCATATCTTCCCTTCTGTAAATGTAACAGAGAGCCAGTGGAAGAAGTACTACATTTTGTTGTTGTTTTACAGAGCAGGGGATGAAACCCAAGGCTGTGCACATGCTAGGGAAGCCATCTACCTCTGAGCTATATCCCTAGTCTGAAGATTTACTAGAGAACCTTGTTTGGAGTTAAGTCTTAAAGGAATGACAATCCTCTACGGTCTCCAACTGAGGACTCTTCAAGCCTATTTTGGCCAATAGCTCTGGTCCCCTTTGGAAACTGTTAAGCCTGGAATCATAGGAGGGACCAGACTAGGAATGGAGTTCCCAGGAATCCTACCAAGGAGTTCAGAGGTTTTTCTAGATACATTGTTACCAAAAAGCCCATCTACAGTGATGGTTACCTTTCTGAGAACTTGGTAATGACAGGGGCCTCTTTTAGGTTGAAGCCTACACTTCAGTGTAGATTTTAAACTGAATTTCAATGTGGCTAAGTCTATCATTACTGAAAGGTACCAAGAGAGCCTGTGACAGGGACACCTTCTGAAGGGATTTGATGCCTAAGATGAGACTTGAAGGATGAGAAAAGGTTAGCTAAATGAAAAAGTTCAAGGAAAGATGTTCACAGCAGAAAGATTGGAATGGGCAAAGACTTGGAGCAGTAAATATGTGCAAAGGTTGAGTGCCAGTGTGTTCATCTTTTAGTATGAAAGATGGAACCCCTCTCTCTGTGATGTCCAGATAATCTCAAGGTGCAGTGAGGAATGGGTATTTTTGACTAGGTTGTGGGAGTGGAAGTGGTTTCAGTTAGTGCAGAGCACCCCAGGGATATTACCACAGTACCTTACTTACAATGGGGTGGAAACCCAGTGACAAAAGCTATTTACTTGAAATGGGGGTAAGGTGGCCTTCATTTTTTTTTTTAAAGGAGAGCATTCTCTCTTCCCTGATTTCTCTCTTCTTCAGGAAATATAACAAAAAGAAGAGGTTACAAAGGAGGGGTCATAAACTATGGCAGCACATCTTGGGGCTGAAGGCAGTCCAAATACATAATGCTCACCCCACCCCAGACTATTTTCCTTTTTAAAGTGACGTGATATTTAAAAATAGGATTTTCACCTTCTTTTAAAAAGTCAGATGAGCTAGCAGCCCTCATTCTCACATGGGAACAAGTGAGTAGAGCTGAGTGGCAGTCACCCTTTAGAAGGCTGTTAATTTGAAGTTTTCTACTGTCTCCATCTTTCCCTATATTTTTTCCTACATTGAGAGCCAAGTCACTCGAAATATTAATAGATCAACAGACGATGCTGCACCAGGATTCTGCATTGACTGCTATTGCTATCTGATCACCGTGACAGTTGTGGGTCTGCGACTCTTGGTTTAGAGGTCAAGTTTAGGGATTTGAATCAAACATAGCTTTGAATGAGGGTAATATTCAAGGCACTGAATTGAAGATTAAAGAAGATACTATTCCACGCTTGTCATAATGTACGAAACACGTAAGTTCCAAGCATCCCCTAAGAATGTAAAGATGGCAGGCAGAAATGGTGTTTGTTTCATTCTTTGTAGTATTCCTAGCGTCTAACACAGTGCCTGGCACATAGCAGGTGCTCGATAACTGTTGAATGAATGAATTAGAGGAGAGCTCACAGGTGTTTTTAAGCCTGGTCTGAAAAGGAAGGTAATTCTAATAACATCGTTTCACTTGGACACCAAAGTATAGCGGAAGAAAAGCCCACAGGCATATGTCAAGCTCTGTAACGGCCTTAGGGTATTGCACAGGCCATAGGATTTGCAGTGTCCCTTGCAGGTAGGCGGAGCTGCCTGGACCATAATAGGACACAGCTATGTCCCCCAGCTCTCTCACCGTCTGGTAATTGATAGTTGCTTTATTTTTCAACTTTCCACAGATCTCTACCATCTATCAGCAAAGCAACAGACCCACTCCTGGGGTTCGTCATCCGTCCGGGTAGCGAGGTTCCAGGCGATTGGACCGTGCCCATAGTAGACATGGCCTCCTTCTGGCTTCACGCAGCAGGACCGCGTTGGGAAACACGAGTCATAGGGTCCGGCTGGAAAGCCCATTCCACTCCCACAGTCAACATGGCGGCCATTGTGGCTTCAGCGCGGGACGGGCGGTCCCGGGAGGTGAGTCACGTGAGCGGCCCAGCCAGGCGGACCGCGCGCGCGCTCCCGCCTGTCGCTGCCGCTCGCTAGCTGGCTCGGCAGTGTTGTGAGGTGTGTGGGGCGTCAAGCCCCCGGGCCCGGCCAGGGGGAATGCGGCGGCGGCCGTGGCGGGGCCGCGGGCCGGGCGGGCGGGCGCGGTGATGAGCGTCAGTGGCTGCCGCCATGTCCAAGGTAACGGCGCCCGGGCCCGGGCCGCCCGTGGCGGCGGCGGCGGGCGGGAAGGAGAAGCGCTCCTTCAGCAAGCGGCTGTTCCGGAGCGGCCGCGCGGGTGGCGGCAGCGCGGGGGGCCCCGGGCCGGCAGCTCCTTCCTCGCCGTCCTCGGCGCGCTCGGTGGGCAGTTTCATGAGCCGAGTCCTCAAGACGCTGTCCACGCTTTCGCACCTTAGCTCCGAGGGTGCCGCCCCTGACCGCGGCGGCCTCCGCAGCTGCTTCCCGCCCGGGCCGGCCGCCGCGCCCACGCCGCCGCCGTGCCCGCCGCCGCCCGCCTCGCCCGCGCCGCCCTCCTGCGCCGCCGAGCCGGTGCCCGGCGTGGCGGGACTCCGCAACCACGGCAACACGTGCTTCATGAACGCCACGCTGCAGTGCCTCAGCAACACCGAGCTCTTCGCCGAGTACCTGGCGCTGGGCCAGTACCGGGCGGGGCGGCCCGAGCCCTCGCCCGACCCAGAGCAGTCTGCGGGCCGAGCCGCACAGGGACAGGGCGAGGTCACCGAGCAGCTGGCGCACCTGGTGCGGGCCCTCTGGACCCTGGAGTACACTCCGCAACACAGCCGCGACTTCAAGGTGAGACCCTGGAGCACCGGCCCGCGCGAGTCTTGTGGTCCTCCACTTAACGCAGCCAGGTCGACTTAAGCATTGGATGCTCGGAAATAACTGGACAGATGCCCTGATTTGGAAGGGAGGCTCATCCATCTATCCATTCATATATCCATCCATTCACTGAACATGTACTGAGAGAGAGCCCTCTGCTGAAGCACTAGATACTGTGGGAGGTACTGAGGCATTGGTTACTCAAAGAGGTCTAGAACAGATGCCCTAATTATAAGGGAGGCCCATCAATCCATTCATCCATCTCTCCACTCATCCACTTATTTATCCATCTATGCATTCATTTAGCGTATGTTGAGAGCCCACTGCATAAGCACCAGGTCCTGTGGTAGTCATTGGGACATTGGATACTCAGACAGGTCTGAGACAGATGTCCGGATTGTGAGGGAGGCCCATCTGTCCATCCATCCACCCCACCATGTATATATCATCCATTCATCCAACATGTAATGAGAGCTTACTGCATAAGCACCAGAACCTGTGCTAGACACTGGGGCATTGGATACTTAGGTAGATCTGGGACAGATGCCCTGGTTGTAAGGGAGGCTCGCTCATTCATATTCATTCATTCATTCATTCAGCATGTATTTACTGAGAACCCGTTAAGTACACAACCAAATCTTTTACTAGGCATTGTGGAGGGTATTTCTATGAGCAAGAAAGACCCTGCCTTCATGGATCTTGCATTCTAGGGAGGGGATATGATTGGGGGAACATTCCTCTAGGTTCAAATCCTGGTTTTGCCACTTACTGGAGATGTGACCCTAGGCATGTTAACCTTTCTGTTCCCTGGTTTTTCATCTGGTTCCGACCTTGCAGCAAACGAGTTGAAATGTTAGGTTGGACACTGACCGGTTTTTGACTTACAGACTGGTCCTCTCATAGGGTTCAGCCTATGTTAAGTGCAGCTGAGTCTTGAGTACCCATGTGTATTTGCTGCTGTTACTTTTGTTATTAAATCCGTTAGTAAGTTAAAGAGTTAATATCAGGTAATAGCTTGAAGAAAGAAACTGGTGATGTGACTGATGTGTTGGGAGGCTACTTTAAAATGGGGGGATGGCCCTTGGGGCTTTTGTGTGCTATCTTCTGGTGTAGCAGCAGTGTAGGAGGTGAGGTTTGATGAGTAGAATGGTAGCCTGGGCCCAGTTGGTATAGGGCCTTTTAGACTGTGCTAAGGAATTGGACTCTTACTCTAAATAGAAGGGAACGATGGTTGGAGAGTGTATAAGGGATACATTTAGGTGAGACATGGCTAGGAGTATTAAATAGAGTGACATCACATAGCAAGAAAGTCAGTTTCTTCTCTTTTTATCCTGATTCTTCCCGGAGAGTCTCAGTTTGATGTTAGCTTGTTTTTGACAAACCTTGCTGTTTCCTCCTGCATCCTCCCTCTTTTTTTAAACAAAGAGAAAACAAACTTCAGGTTTAGAGGTTTTGTTAGGCAACAGTAGCTGAATTTAACAAGGTTATGTTTTGATGGACTTTTTTTCCACTTGTCTGTTTATGGCAAGCGGTACTGGCTTTCCATTGGTACTATCAAATTTCTTTCTAAAATACATTTGAGTAAATGTTTTGATACAGTATAAAATGGTGATCTAGCTGAGGAGTCTGCAGTTGGTTAAGGTCCTGATTTCTTGCTAAGCAGCCACACTGCCAGTATGCACTTCTCCCCTTTGAATATTTTTGACTTGTGTTGCTCAGCCCTATTTTTCTCAAAAGGAAACATAGTTACTAGTTGATCTTGAAAATTTGAATGAAAATACTTGATTGAGATAAAGGCTGAAAAAAGAAAGACCTGAAAATAAAGAAGTAAGAGAATGGCAATCAGTTTGCTACTGTTGGTTTTTTTCCCCCCTCCTTCTCCTCTTTGAATATAGTTATCTGTAAGCCACAGCAATTGCAAACTTTTCAAGGCCAGAGCTCAGGGTTAAATTTGGTTTATTACTCTTATTCACTATGTGACAGTCTTTCTGAAGCATCTCAGTGTGTGAACATTTCCTTGCTCTTTATGTGATTGTTTTCCCTTTTTCGTCCATTAAGCTGTGAGCAGAAATAGGTTAATAGTTCTAGAAGTGCAAGGATTGACTGATATACAAACTTTGGCAAAAGTGAATAGATTCTTAAAGGTAATTTTCATTGTTTTTATACATTAAGCTATGAACAGAAATGGGTCAATACTTCTAAAAGTGCAGAGACATTAAAGGTGTACTTTACAGAGTTGAACAGATCCTTAAAGCCCCCCAGCCCTTTTTTAATAAGTAATGGTTTTCTGAACTTTTTGTAGATTTCACTCTGCATTCATTAATTTTCATTCATTCATTCTTTTATGCATTTTGGACAAGAAAGAAAAATCCCTGATGAGAGTGCCTTAAGTAATAGAAATATTGAAGTGCTCACACAGTAGTCTGGAGGTAGATAGTTCTAAGGTGGTGTAGTGCTTGCTGGGTCCAACAAGGACTTTGACTGTTTCAGTGTTTCTATTGTACATTCTATTACTGGCATTTTGTTCTCATGTTTGTCACCTCATGATTGTCTAATAAGGGCATTCTCCTTTTTTTGCCCTGGAAGGTAGAAAGTGATTAGGAAAATAAAAGTTCTTCCAGAAGTCCCCTGAGCAGGCATCTGCTGACATCCCATTGGCAATCAGTGGGCTGCCAGGGAGACTGGACGGTAGGGCTATATGGGGCATGAGTAAAGAAGGACCCCCCTCATATGTGTGAAGGTATGGACAGCTGTTTTGAAGAGAACAAGAGACCTTATGATAGCCATTGTTGATTTCCTATTGTCTGGTTTTGAAGGCCTGTAATGTTCTCATTCTTTTCTTTTGATCCGTTTTATACTATTTTGTTTTGTTTGAATTCATTGTGTGTGAAGATATGGACAACTGTTTTGAAGGAAGCAAGAGACATAGTAGCCACTGTTGATTTCCTGTTGTCTTGTTTTGAAATCCTGTGTTGCTTGCTTTGTTTTGTTCTGATCTGCTTTGTTCTGTTTCGTTTTGTTTTATTCTCTTTAAAATTAAAAAAAAAAAAAAGAAGAAGACCTACCTCTGCAGCCCACCAATGTGTCTCATGTACCATGTTCTTTTAGGGGAAGACATTTTACCTGTTTATGAAGAGTGGAGTCTAGTAGGACTTGGCAAGTTCCCCAAGACAGCACTTCTTGCATTTTAATGTGTGCATAAATCACACTCATAATTGACATAAGGATCTCGTTAAAAAGCATATTTGAATTTGGTAGAGCTGGAGTGGCACCTGAGAGTGTGCATTTGTAACAAGTCCCTATGTGACATGCCTGCTAGTCCAGTGACCACACTTTGAATAGCACACTCCTAGAATCAAGTAAAACATCACAATAAAAGCAACTTTTGAGCAGTATTCTGAAGGACTAATAGAAGTTTATGGGCAGGAAGTGGTGGGAGTGTGAAAGGGCAGGTTCTTGGGGGAAATAGACATTTAGTGGCTGGTTGCACCATGGAAAGCCATGGGGGTAAAGGAAGCTTGGGAGAAGTGTGTTGTAAAGGCATTATGAAAGGTTTTGTGGGCTGGTTTGGATTTTATCCTCTGGAAGTTGAGAATTTAGAGCTGATTTTTAAGTAGGACAGTGATACGATGAGGGTTTTTTTTTTTTTTTCTCACCCAATTAGGTAAGCCTGTTGGCACTGCGGAGGATTGGTTAATTTTTTCTTTTTTCTTTTTTTTGCAGATGTTTTATTGCGGTCAGATGTGATGGATATTTTGAGTGTGAAGAAAGTTGAGGTGAATATGAAGCTTAGCTGTCACCATGCCCTAGTGCTCGTTTGTGGCAGGCGCTGTTTAATTTCAATACTCTTCACATTTAGGTAGCTCACATTTGGCATTAGAATTGTGCTCTGTTCTGGGCTTCAGGCAGCAGCCCTCATTAGAATTGGCAATGTAATAAATTGGCAGAGGTAGGAAAACCAATTTGCCATTTTAAGAAGATAGTTTGTCTTGAGTTCTAGAAAACACTGTGTCTTTGTGGTTTTGTCATTTTAAAACTTGAAGGTATTAATACTTCTCAGTAACTTTTCCAACTATAATTCCTTCTTGCTTTCTAACCACTTTGAGTTGACCGTTAGGAGTTTGTCAGGTATTTTGGCTTTGGATAGGCTAGGTGGTTATTAAAGTTGGGTTTATATTTCCATTAATGAAACAAGTTGACTGGCTCATCCTTGACATACCTCAAGAAACCTGTCTAGCTGCACTCTGTATCCTTTTTTTCTTTTTTTGGTACTGGGGATCGAACTTGCAACCTCGCACCTGCCAGGCAGGCGCTTAAGCCACTGAGCCAAACTGCCAGCCCTATTTTTTTTTTTTTTTTTTTGAGGCAGGGTCGCACTATATAGTTTAGGCCCGCCTCGTTCACGTTGTAGCCCAAGCTGGCCTTGAGCTCACAATGCTACACCTACCTCAGCCTCCCAGAGAGTGCTGGGATTTTAGGCGTGTGCCACCACGCCCAGCTCGCAGCCCTATTTTTTGAGACAGGTTCTCACTATACAGTTTAGGCTGGCCTTGAACTCATTTTGTAGCCCGGGCTGGTTTTGAACTCACAATGGTCCTCCTGCCTCAGCTTCCCGAGTGCTGGGATTAAAGGCATGTGCCACCACGCCTGGCTTCCTTTTTTCTTTTTAGACAGATACTTTTTTTTCCTCCTGCTCTTAGAAGACTGGTTCTCAACCAGGGTACATTTGCCTCCTGGCACCCCACTCCCCTGTCAGCCTCCAGGGTGTTTGTGTTTGAAGATACCTTGTCATAACGGGATGGAGGTGTTCCTGGCATCTAGTTGGTGGATTCCAGCAATGCTGCTAAATGGCATGCAGCATGCAGTACGGCACCCTTCTCCCTCCAGTAAAGGGTTATTCAGCACCAAAGAGCAATAGTACCGAGGTTGAGAAACTCTGTTCGGTGAATGTTTTGAGCCTTAGCAAGTTTCCCTTACTTTTCCAGCCTCTCGCATGGTTACCCTGTTACTTTGCCCTCTTTCTCTGTTTATGTGTTTATAGCAGTGTTTGATAAAACTTGAACTTGACCCTTGTCATCAGTCACTTTTTAGTAAAACAGTGAAAGCAAATCATTTTGAAATCTGAATGCTCAGTATGCCATTTTAAGGGCTAATCAGCTATGGGTTTTACTTTAATAGCATGAATGCTCTGGGTTCTTACAAATGCTTTGTGATTTCTTGTTTTCATTGACCTTTTGCAAGTCAAAAAATGTGGATGAACTAGCGGTAGTTTTCAAGTCATGCTCCTAAAGAACAGTGAGAAGGGAGTGATCTACTGATAAAGAGAACGATGGGGACTCCTTCCAAATTTATATTAAAACAAAACAATGAGTAGAATTTTCTCTCCTATATTTTTTCCCTTGAGCTTTAATGCCTCGTAGTGCTTGTTAGTGAGATTTTTCAATGTACAGAAGGAATAAATGTGTATAAATGAGTAGTGGCAAATAGCCTAGTGATTACAGGAGTCTATTGGGTTAATGTCACACCCTACTTTTCCATGGACTCTTGCTCAGGAGCTCTGATTTGCTATAAACCTGTGACAGTAATTTTCCTGGTTTGTATGAAACTCTTTAGTATATTGGTATTTCGCAGTATGTCCCACAAAGTACTGATACACACTGAGTCCTGGTCCTCTGGTGGCTTTGTTAGTACAACCATGGAAACAACAGGTCTCAGCATAAAATTTAGGCAGGCGGAGTTGAAATGTGTAGCATTTTTTTCTTCTGAGATTGTGGTGCTGAATTGTAGTGAAAATAAGATCATCTACAGCTAGGTTCCTGTATGTGCCATTGCTCCTCAGGCTCAGGTACTTTTGCAAGTCTTCCTTAAAAAATCCTGTATTTTCAAACTGTTTACTTGCATATGTAAACATATATGAATTTGAGCTGATGTATGCAGCTTCTTATCAAGCTTACGCTCATAAGAATTTTAAGAAGTCTTCCAAGAGGACTACTTAGGAGATTAAAATACAGAGAATAATTATGGAACTCCATGTTTGCTGACGTTCTAGTTCGTTTTGTGCTGCTATAACAGAACACCAAAGACTAATTTATAAAGAACATTTTGCAGTTCAGTTTTACAGTTCTGGAGGCTGTAAGTCCATGGTGGCAGGACTTCCTTAGTGAGTGTCTTCTACTTCATCCCTTGGCAGAAGATGGAAGACAAGACAGCCAGGGTGTTTTGCTGGGGGTGGGAGGTGGAGCTGAGGAATGGAAGGGAGTCAAACTTTCCTCAGAAGTCTGCTTCCCCAATAATTGAAGGCAGAGCCCTCATGACTTAATCACCTCTTAAAGGTCTTAAGATTAAGTTGCCAGCACGTGAACTTTGGGGAGACACAAAGTACAGCCACATTTACTGTACAGTTATTGTGTGTAAAGGGCAAGTGTTGATGATGGGTTGGAAATAGAGAATTAAGTGAAGATTGTGGAACAAGATTCTTGCCCCACAGAACTTACCTGTTTTTAATGAAGCTATTTTAAATTGTACCAGCAGAAAGTTCAGTGGGAGCTGAGAGAAGGGTGAGATTGTGAGCTGAAATGTAAGTAGAAGATTCATGGATTCGTCCTTTCATTCATTGTCAGCAATAAAACTTCTACAAATTTGAATTCCTAATTCCACACACTCTTGTCTTTTTGAGACACGGTCTCACTATACAGTTCAGGCTGGCGTTGCGCTCACTTTGTAGCTCAGGCTGGTCTCAGACTCGCAAGACCCTCCTGCTTCAGCCTCCCAAGTGCTGGGATTAAAGGTGCGCTCCACCACGCCCAGCGTGTGTACTCTGAGCACACAGTGTTAGTCATTGGATATGTAGTGGTAAACAAAATGGTATAGTAGTGATGAAAAAAAAAAAAAGGTAAAAGTCCTGATGGTTCCTTCCTTGATGGACTTTGTATTGTCGCAGTGAAGATAGATACCGAACAGTAAATGCTGATAAATATGAAATTAAAAATTATGAGTGCTAAGAAGGAAAAAATAAAGTATATGAGAGAGACTAATGAGTGTGACCACACTAATGGGGAATAAGATGAATATAAAAGGCTCCATAGTTAGAAAGAGCTAGGGATACATTTAAAAGTCTACAGGCTTTGTTCGCAACTAAAAGAACCAGGAGGAGAGTGGAATAGATGTGGCTGGAAGGGGAAGGGGCCAGGCAGGCAGAGACCAAACTGCGTGGGTCCTGTGGGCCAAGGGAAGGGGTTTAGATTTTGTTCTAGGAGATGAGATGGCTGTTGCTGGTTTTAAGCAAAATTCTGGCTGGATCTCACTAAAGCATGAAATGGATTATTCTTAGTACTGAACAGTGAATAGAGTGCAAGTAGGGAAACCAGTCAGGAGGCTTTTGTGATAGGCTAGGTAAAAGTGGTGGTGGGTGGAGATGGAGAAGTGGCTGGATTGGAGAGATATCTCTGAGGTAGCCTCTTGACAGGATTTGCTAATGGCTTGATTTGAGAGAAGGCACTGAAGCAATGGGAGTTTTAGGAAAACTGGCATTTTGTCCTGAGCAACTCAGTGATTGCTACAGCTGTATAAGTAATTGAGGAAGAGCAGTTTTGGAAGTATCAGGAGTCTTAAGTTTAGGTGTTTGAAATGGGACATCCCTGAAATATCTAGGAGAATGTTGGATAAAGGAGTCTAGAGTTTAGAAAAATTGATACTGCCAGGGATAAACATTTGAGAATCATAAGCTTGTAGATGGTACTGAAAGTCATGAGATACAGATCTAGAACAGAATTTGAAAATAAATAAGGCGTGGATAGTCAAGGGGAAAGAGAGACAACATTCCAGGTTCTGGGGAAATATTCTGGACAAAGGCATAATGATAGCATAGTGTAGGAACAAGAGCTTTGATTTGGAGTAGGAATTCTCAGCCTTGGCAGAAACCCTAGTTTATATGCACTAGGTAGTGGTACTCACCTCTTCCCACCTCATCATGATAATCAAAATATGAGGGCAGATATTGCCAGATGTCCTGGGATGGGGTCAAAATTACTTCTGGTTGAGAACCACCAATTTGAACAAAAGGGGAAAAATGTAGATGACTGGGAGAGAAAAAGGGGCAGATTATAGGTGAAAATCTGTCACGACTGTTTACTCTTGAAGCTACAATCATTATTGGTGATTCATTAGAGGTTTTCTGAATTGTGCAGAGATTGAGTTGGTAAAACTAGTTTTTTAGAAAAGTGCGTCTGACAGTGATTAAAAATGAATCAGACTGAGGGGAAAGTAAAAGTGGGGAAAAAACCACCACAGGTGTGAAATGAGGAAAAGGAGGAGGAAAGGATGAATCTAAGAGACATTTCGCAGGACATCATAACATTTAGAAGATTTCAAGAGATGGAGTGATAAAGGGAACACTGAGGTTTCAGACCTGGACAATGCAGAAATAACAGGGATAGGAAGGAACTGAGCAGTTGAAAGAGGTAGTAGTTTGTGGGGCACTAGAGGAAGGAGATTATGCATTGAATTTGAGTATGTGGGGCTGGGTGTTACTGGATATGAGTCTTCAACCCATGGAAAGAGAGCCTTAATAGAGAGTTGGAAGGATGGTGTGACTTAGGACTAGGATAGAGATAATTGAAATCAGGGGCATATTGAGTGTATAGAGAATGTCAGAAACTCAAGGTGAGGCACTTGGGAGAAATTAAAATTGAGAGAATGCGGAGCTGAGAGCACCTATTGAACGTGCTGCAGTCAAGGAGATAAGAGAAAAACCACAGAGGCAGTAAGGAAACCAGGATTACTTTACAGTTAGATGACCTGCTTTTAGCTCTGAGTACGTGTTTGGCTGCAGAAATACTGACTTACGCCTGTTAAGAATCAGATTCAGCTTGGTATTTTGTAGACCTGAAATGTATAGACTTAAGCCCACAGATTTATTGAGCACATTTTCTGCACTAGTCTTACGTTACAAGGTACTTGGGATATGAGGATAAGTGAGGTCAACCATGCCCTCAAGGAAAGGAAGACAGATGGATAAAGAAATAATCGCAATAGAATAGAGTAAGTGCTATGACAGTTATTTACAAAAGTTCAGGTAAGATCCTGGGGGAAATTATCTAGGGAGGAATGGAGGAGTTTGCGGGGGCCTAGGGAGATAATATCTGGACTGTGTTCTGAAGCATTTGGTAGGAATCCTCCAGGTGGGTGACAAAAGGTGGAAAAAGTCTACTGTGGGTGTAACAGAAGGGTAAGATGGTGGTTGATAGGATGGGAGGAGGCCCACTGGATGATAGTTTGGATGGCGCTGGATCTGGAAGTCCTTGGATATCATATCAGAGAATAGTATCTCTCTGAAGACAGCTACCAAAGAATTTTAGACAGGGTTGCAGTATGATTGTCTCTTTCTTTTACTTATTTTAAAATGAATGATCAGTCAAAGGCTGAGCATGAATGATGTAGTAGTTAAACTGTATTGTTAACTTGATTGACTTCATGGCTGCCTAGGGGATTAGTAAAATATACTTCTGGGTATGTTTGGGTGGATCATGGAGGCATGACTTTGATTATCTGGCTCCTGGTCCCTTCCTCTGTTGTGCTGTTCCCCTTCTTTGCTTTCCTTCTACCATGATCCAAGCAGTTTTGCTTGTCTGTTCCCTCTGTCATGATGTTTTTTCTTTGGAGCCACTAACCATGGACTGAAACCTCTGAAACTATAAGCTGAATAAATTTCTCCCCCTTCAAGTTGTGGGTATCAGTTATTTTGTCCAGTGATAGGAAAGTGACTGATGCAGATGGAGCGATGATGAGAGAGGGACAGACCCAGGAGGAAAGTGTGTATCTGAGCTTTTTTGGCACTGGCTAAGGCAACTGTCTTAGTTACTTTTCACTCATTGCTGAGACAAAACACCTGACACCCAAAATTAGGGAAGGAAAGGTTTACTTCTTACAGTTCTTGGAGGTTTCAGTCCGTATTTGGCTGGTTCCAAGGCAGGGTGGCATGACACCAGAGCAATACTTCAAGGCAGCAGCCAGAGCAAAAAGGGGGCAAGAGCAAGCCTCTTCTCCCCGCTTATATTGTACACAGGTCCCCCACCCCAGGGTAGGTGTAGTATTCAGAAATCTCCTTGCCTTCCTTTGCACAGAATGAGAATATTTACAAAGTAAGAACCCCGGCTTCCTGCTGAGTCTCTGAGTTAAAATTCTGACTTTCTCAAATTGACACAATGAACAGGAAACTGCTTATGCTCTACACCCCAGGATGTAGAGCTGCTGAGTTTACTTAATTGAGCTTCTAGACTTCTCAAGTTGTCACAGTGTATAAACCATAACAGTAGTTTAACTAACTGAGGCAACTTAGAACTTTTCAAACTTGATAAATTCTATTTTAGATATGATATATTTGAGGTCTTATGGTAGTTCATGGAGGAAATACTTGGTATTTTAGGGTAGAGTTATAAGCCCCCAAATCTGAGATTTAAAAAAAAATATTCCAACCAATGATATAAATTAGCACTAAATCTTTTAGTCTGGTTTGACTAAGTCTGTTTTTTTTTTTTTAAACACATTCACAAAGCCAGATCTTCAACTTGAACTTAGGGCAGCGTGATGATCATAGCTGTGCTCTTGCTTCACAGAATGCATTGCCCTGAAGTACCACTGATATTTGTACCTATCTGCATGCTGTCATCCTGGCCTTATCAGTTTGGATTATGATCTTTTAATGATTTGTAAGATGTTTTTCTATCTTCCTAAGTAGTATTCATAATACTGTTTAGTATTTTAATGATTCACATGGTATTATCATATTACTAAATGACCATATACTCATCAGGTCCTCTTTTATTGAGCATTTCTTTATCTATTTTTTATTTTATTTTATTTTATTTATTTATTTTTTTTGTGGCACCGGGGTTTGAACTCACAGCCTCGTGCCTGCCAGGGCAAGCACTTAAGCCACTGAGCCAAACTCCCGGCCCTGGTTTTTTGAGGCAGGGTCGCACTATGTAGCTCAGGCCGGCCTTGCGCTGCGTTGTAGCCCAAGCAGGCCTCAAACTCACAACGCTCCGCCTACCTCAGCCTCCTGAGTGCTGGGATTAAAGGCGTGCGCCACCACGCCCGGCTTTTATCTATTTTTTATGATAGTGAATATGAATTGCATGTGTAGCTTTTTACTTTGCTGTGTTATTTCTTTAGGAACATGTTACTGGAGCATCAAAGTTACATTGTTTTTCAAAACCAAGAAATTACAAAAATTACAATCCTGCTAGTTTGATATTAAACTCTACCTAGTCTAGTGAGTGATACGTGGCAGGTGCTCAAAAACGTTTGTAGAATGAGTTGGGTTTTATAACTTCAATTTGTTATGCCCATTCTTTGCTTACTTATCTATAAGAATTTAAAAGAATATTATAACAGTGGTAAAATAATATGTAATTGCTATTTTAACAGTCTTAAAATGTGGTATTATGTTCATTCGTCATGTTGTATAACTATTGCCACTATGCATTTCAAGAACTTTTTCATCATTCCAAACAAAACCTGTACATACATTAAATGGTAACTCCATCTAGTCTGTAATATTCTTTTCAAATATCTGTCTCTATGAATTTGCCTGTTCTTAGATACCACATGGAAATTATAAATACAATACACAAGATCTTTTTATAACTGGCTTTTTCACTTACTAATATAATGTTTTCAAGGTTCATTTATATTGCATGTGTAAGAGTTTCATTCCTTTTTATGGTTACATAATATTCCATTATTTGGATATATCACATTTTGTTTGTTCATTCATCTGTTTATATACACTTGGTCTTTTAATGCAGTTTAAGTTGTTTTCTCATTTTGGGTGCTGTATAGATTGATAATGTGGGCACTGGTATCTGCTTGGATCTGTTTTCAGTTCTCTTGGATCATATGCTAATTGTGTTTAACTTTCTGAAGAAGTGTTAGACTCTTTTCCAGTGACCACACTGTTTTACTTTCCTGCCAACAATGCATGTAAGCTCCCATTTCCCTATGTCTTTGCCAACACTTGCAGCTTTTCATTAAAAAAGAAATTATCCCAATGGGTGTAATATCTCATTGCGGTTTTAATTTGCATTTCCTTTATGACTAATGATGTTGAGCGTCTTCTTAAGTGTCTATTGGTCATTTGTTTATGATTTTTTTTTTTTGACTATTAAAGTCCTTTGCCCATTTTTGAGTTGGGTTTTTGTAGTTGAGTTATAAGGTTTCTTAATTCTTTATCATATTTATGGTTAGCAAGTATTTTCTTTTGTGGGTTGTCACTTAACTTTCTTGATAGTGTCTTTTGATGCATAAAATATTTTAATTTTGATTATTTATTTTATCCATATTTTCTTTTGTTTCCTGTTCTTTTGGTGTCATATTTAAGAAATTGTTGCCAAACTCAATCATGGCATTTGCCCTCTGTGCCTTCTAACAGTTTTGTAGTTTAACTCTATTATATTTAGTCTCTTAGTCCATTTTAAATTAATTTTTGCAGCTAGTATATGAAAAGGGTCCATCTTCATCCTTCTGCTTGTGGCTATGCAGTTTTCCCAAACCATGGTTGAAAAGATTGTCCTTTCTCCATAGAATGATGTTGGCAACCTTGTAGAAAATCAGTTGATTGAATATGTAGGGGCTCCTGAGTTCCCAGTTCTATTCTTTTAATTTATATGAGAGAATAGTTTATTTATATGGGAAATCTCAAAAGGCTAGTGTCTTGGTTACTTTGCTCTCATTACTGAGGCAAAATACCTGACATGTGAAATGATGGAAGGAAAGGTTTATTTATCTTACAGTTTTTGGAGGTTTCAGTTCATACTCAGCTGGTTCCAAGGCAGGGTGGCATGGCTGAGGGGCAACTGTTCAAAGCAGTCACAAGCAACAAGACCGAAAAGGGCAAAGGGGAGGAGCATGGAGAGAAGACTCTTTCTGTTCCTTATATTGTATGCAGGCCACACCCACTTGGGTGCAGCACTCACACTGCCAATCCCAGTGCTAGACAATGAACTCATCACAAATGCTAGATTCAACAACCTCTATGACTGCATGAGGCTTTGGGGGGACATTTAAATACAAACTATAACAGGTGGTATCAGTAATCTGAAGCTTTTGACATTATCCCTTAGGGAAGGATGTAAATTTGGCCATTGTGACTTTAAACTTCTTCAGATGTGCCTCTAAGCAGTTTTTTATTTTTCTTTTCTTTCTTTTTTTTTTTGGATATCAGGTATTGAACTCAGGACCTCACACTTTCCAGGCAGGTGCTGTGCCACTAAGCTCTATCCCCAGCTCCATCCTACCAGTTTTTGATGTGTTTTCTTCTTCAGCACTGACTCCTGGAGGGCCTAGCCCTGTCTGACTGCCTATGATATTTCTACCTAACTTAACTGTCTGTAACGCAACCAAGGACAGCTTGCACACTAGCCTCTATATAAACATAGTTTTGCTGGTAACAGGCCAGTTGTGTTGTGGACTTGGGTCAGACCTACAGGACTGATTACTCTTGGGCTTTAAGGTTTCAAAGAGGAAGGGAGAAATTAAGAGAGCGTCAAGATACAGGGTTTTATAAGCAAGTTCTCTGAAAGTAGAATGAGCTGCTTTTCATAATTTTTTTTTTTTTTGAGACGATCTCACTATGTTGCCTGGTCTGGCCTTGAGCTCACAGCAGTTCTCCTGCCTCAGTCTCCCAAGTGCTGGGATTATAGGCATGGGGCAATACACCCAGCACATAATAGTATTGTAATTATTTAAGAAGTCTTAGGCGAGATGAGGGAAGTCATGTGTTCCACTTTAGATTGGGCTGGATTCAATTTCTTTCTTTCCTTGTCTCCTACTCATTTCCTCTGACTTTTGAACATATACAGGAAGCAGGATTTGACAGTGTTTGACAGTTTTATGGGTGTTCTAGGAATGAATAAAGAGGAGGAGATGAAAAGAATTGGGTTTTTCAGAGCAATGTCTTGGGATAGCAGTCTTCAAGATTGGGGAAACAAAATGGTTTTTAGAGATGCTTGGTTGGACCAGTTCAGTTTTGGACAGGTCATAGTATTTGAAATAAAACCCTAGAGAAACTTTTTTTTTTTAAGCTGTATTTGTCAGATGTTACATTTTCAGGTGCTGTGCAGAGTAAATAAGTAGAAAGGAGCTGACCCATGTAGAAAGGAACTGATCTGGTCATCTGGTATAAGCATGGAAATACCTTGGACACAGTTATAATAATAAAGGTTCTCATCCTCAGTTGTTTTTCATCTTCCTTTGTGTAGTTTAAGGTTTTTAATTTGACTTGTTTGTTTTGTTGCTAGTGTGTGGTTTGATGGATTTTTCCTGTCTCCATCTACACACTTGTCACAATAGGACAGTGTTCTCTGTTTGTGTAGTTCCACACAGCTGTTTCCTATAGTAAGGATTCTGGAAAACAATGACCTCATAGTTTACACTTACCCACACACCACACACACACACACACACACACACACACACTCGGCTTTTATTTATAGTAGTGGGAAATAAATCATTCAAAACTGAGTGAAGTTCTGTCTTCTATGGCTTCTTCCTTCAAAAATATTCTTGTTTTCTCTAATTAATTGTTCATTGATTGTTCTTCAAGTGACCTTTCATGTTGAACAAACAACATTTTTGCAGTGGAACACATCAGGATGTGTTGTCTTTCACTGAGCTGTGATTGTTGTCTGGTTAGAAACCATTGTTTTATGGCATGGACTGTGGTGATTCCTAGAGGAATTGGCCAGTCACTGAACATCTGTTGCTTCTTCCCTTCTGTTGTTAGCTGGGATAATAGCAGTGTGTCCACAAACAAACAGTTCTCACTTTAGAACATTTCATGGGGTGGGTCAACAAAGGCAAATGCCTTTGTTGGTATCTGCTCCTATTGAAGGACTTTTTCAGCTTCTCACCAGATCACAAAATTTTTTTATTTTAACTCTTGTCATTCTTCTATGTTTTTTTTTTTTTTTTTTTGTAACGGGGATCAAACTCACCACCTTGTGCTTGCCAGGAAGGTGCTTACACCACTGAGCTAAATCCCTGGCCATTCTTCTATTTTTTTTAAAATTTTATTTTAAAGATAGTAAAATCCAACAAAACATAACAGAACAAAGTCAATCAAAACAAAACAGTAGAACTGGTACAGAACTTCAAAGCAAGATACTAGGAAAACAATAGCTGCTATAGTATGCCTTGTTATTGTCACAATAGTTGACCATTCCATCAGGTATAGTAAAATCAAACCAAAAACAAAACAGAATAAAACCAATAAAAACAATATGAAATAAAGCAAAAAAAAAAATCAGAATAAAGCAAAACAGTGAGAACAATATTGGGCCTCAAAGACAAGACAGAAGAGAATCCCCCATATTTGGTACACTGCATACTGTCATCTTCCCAAGAGATGCTCAGACTGCTGGCTCCAGGCCTGCAAAATCAACCAAACAATACAAGCATTTAGTTGCTTTATGTACCTTAGTTGCTATCAACTTAGCCAGTCTTCTGAACCAGCAGGTTGCTTATGGCGGGGACGGGAGGGGGGTTGTCCTTGATTTTTAGCCTGCGCACCAGTAGGTGCACAGGAGGCACAGATCTTTCTCTTCCTGGAGTCCACACTGGTCGCGTGCCACTCACCAGGAAGGCAGGCTAGTTGTCTTCTGTTTGGAACCCCCCTGACCCAACATGGCGGGTTCTCGGGAGGCATGGTTCATTCTCTTCCTGGAGTCCACGCCCGTCATGCACCACTCACCAGGAAGGCAGGCTAGTTGTCTTCATTCTTCTAATTTTTAATGCTCCTCAGAGTTATCTGATTTTCAGGAGGTTTAAGAAATAGAAATGTATAGATGATTTCTGTAGAGCCAGATTATTTATAGAGTGAATCCATATGTAGTTTAAAATTTTAATTTTTGTAATAGCTCTGTGAAAGAGGCATTGTTGTTACTCAATTTTTAAAATTGAATATTTGGATTCATTGCTAGTAAATAGTAGAGCTAGGACTGTAATCTCGTATAGCTTCCATGGACACTGAATGAGATTTAAGTTAAGACTTAGTGCTGTTCATGGTGTTACATGGTAATCCTAGTACTTGAGAGGCTGAAGCAAGAGAATTGCTGTGAATTTGAGGCCAGCCAGGTTTACATATCAAGACCTTGTCTAAAAAAACACAACAAAATAAAACAAACAAAAAACTAAAGGCTTAGTGTAGAAACTAACACCTAGCAAATGTTCAGGGTAATGTAGGTTCTTGTTGTCCATTTATGGCCACTTTAGTACCCTTCCCTTTCCCCCTCAAATTTCTTTGGTTGAAGCCCAGAGAAAGAAACAAGTTGATGATGTGGTTCCTTGTGCTCTGTAGACTTCTTTGGCATCAAATGCTTTGCCTTTTATTACTGCTTATTTTACTGACCTGCTTATTTCGGTCTTGTAGTTCTCTAGTGACACTACAGGTTTTTCCTTCTAGTCGTGTCCCCAACAACATTTTTGCTAGTGAATTAGATGAGGACTAATAGGTAGTAAATGTGTTGAATCATGTAGCATATACTCCAAGTTACAAATTACCTGAAGTTCTTTAATTAAAATTAACAGCTAATGTTGAATAGAATCTTGTGTCTTGCATTTGATTCAGAAAAATGAGCTAGCCCTTAGTTCATACATGAAGGGTCTCAGGTGTGCTGGCTGATGCAGCCGCCAGAATGTTTATTTACAAAACAATTTGTTTTTGAGACAGGATCTTGTTAGTTCAGTCTGGCCTTGAACTTGCTGTGTAGCCCAGGTTGGCCTCAAACTTGCTTGATCCTGCTACCTCAGCCCCCTAAATGCTCAGATTACAGGTGTGCGCTGCCATGCCTACTGTGCAATTTTATTTTGTTTTCAAAAAAACTGTCATGTTCTGAGGAGGTGATGGTGCTGTTTTGATCAGATCACACCTTTGTCTGTTTCTGGAAACTTAGGGTATTGTGTAAATCTAAGATTGACAAACTGCATTGTTTCTAGAATTGATGGTATAATAGTGGGAGCAGAGAGGGTGTGTGAGAGAGAGAGAGAGAGAGAGAGAGAGAGAAAGAGAGAGAGAGGCAGACAGATAGACATCTTAGACAAGTAGCCTTCTAACCTCTGTCCTTATTTCTAAACTGTCTCTTCAAGTTGAGTTTTTATTGCTGCCAGATTGTTTTAAAATTTACCTGTAATTACATTTTTTCTCTTCTCAAAAGTTGCTACTGCATTTCCTTAAGGATGGTTTATATTTCTTGGGTTGGCATTTAAGCTTCTCTGTGATACAGACCATCATTTCCCTACCCTGGGGAGGCAGTGAAGAACAGGGAACCAGCTGAAGAGTCAGAGACTGTGTTGCTCAGATCTTGGGATCTTAGGCAAATGATCACTCTTTCTTAACTATACAGTATTTCCTCTTTTATTGGAATAATATGGGATATTGTGGTAATGTCTGTGCTTTCTTCATAGGACCCATACCATATAGTGTTTGATGCAGAAGACTGTATCACCATTGTTTTTCTTAATCATCTGACCACCTTGCTACCCCTTACTTTATGCAGCATACTTACAACCTGTCTTACTTTTTCTCTTTTCCCCATCCTGGGTCCATGGCACACACACTCTTCAAGGTCCACTTTAAAAACTCCTGTATTAATGTTCTATTACCCTGGTTGAAAGTAATGCTCCCTCATTTGAAAGCAGGTGCATCTATATGGCATTCTTATGGTTTATATAGTTATTTTAGTTGTATTTAGATGATAATATTAGCAGTAATAGTTAAGTGTACAGAAAATTTTGCTTTGTGAAAATTTCAAATATACACCTAAGCGGGGAGACTATAGAGAGGGGAGACTACCTTGAACAGTTACTGATCTGTGGGCAATATTATTTCATCTGCATAAGCTTTGCTTTTCTTCTAAATTTTTAAAGCAAATTGTGTGTTTCATCCATAAATATTTCATTATATACCTCTGAAAGATAAATATGCTTTAAAAACATCATAATGCCTTGATCTACCTTAGCATCATCGGATATCCACTAGTGTTGGAATTTCTGATTTTCTTTCCTTTTTCAAGGTCTTTCATCCATACACCTACATGTGCATAAAATTATGTGCTTTTACAATTCTATATATTAGAATCCAGATAACATTTCACATTTTCAGTGACAGGGTCTTACCAGCCTTAAACTCACTGTGTAGCCCAGTCTGGCCTCAAACTCATGGTGACCCTCCTGTCTTCTAAGTGCTGGGATTACAGGTGTGTACCACCACACCTTGCTTCAGTGGATTGATAGATCATTTAAGAGTTAAAATCCATTTTGTTTTATTCTTTGCTCTTACAATTTGCTGAATGAACTAAGTGTTTTTTCACTGGAGCAGTGTTTTTCAAATTATTTGTGGTTAAGGACAAATTTTTAAAATTTCCAATCTGTTGTGGACCATCTATAAAATACAATGCAAATGAATTACTAGTAAAGCAAAATTAAAAAGGCACATGTAAAATCAGCTCCATTGAAAAACATGTTGAATTCAGTAGACATAAAGTTATGGCTAATCTATAATATTTCTGAATGTTTATTTTCAGTTTTAGTATGTCTTCTCATTGACCAGTAACAAAGTTCACAGATCAGCACCTGTCCTGGTTCATACTTGAAGAGCTCTGTTGTGGAGCTTCCTATAATCTGTTTTGTGTTGTATTTCCTTTCAATTAAAATGTTCCTTACCTCTGTATTTCCTGTAAAACAAGAGTTACAGTAGATCTAAAAGTTTAATGTGATTAAAATTTGGGGATCATCCACCTCTTTGGAAAAACTGTTTTGTCTAGATGTTGTTATAAACTTCCATCAGGAAACTTATCTGTCTGATTGTGGCTTATGTCGATAGTCATTGATTATCCTCTGATCCATTAATTCATTACATGCTGAAACACAGTGACATAATTTTAACATTCTTTAGTGTCTTCCTGGAACATTTCTAGTCTCTTGACCTTGTCAATTATTTGGTTACCAAAAAGTGTGAATTTTATAGAATAAAGTCTTGATAAATGCTTCATTCCCATACCCTTTTGTTTTTCCAGTTTTTAAAATACTTACTTGCTGTCCAGATGTGGTTAGTTTTTGTAACTTTATAAACTCATGAATTTAAGCCTATTTGATTTGTTCATTTAGTTAATAGCTGGGTTTTTTTTTCCTCTCCTTCTTGAGAGTGGTTCTCTCCTTGTTGCCTAGTTTGATCTCAAATTCCTAGGCTCAAGGGATCCTCCTGTGTCAGCTTCGCAAGTGCTGGAACTACAGTCATGTGCCACCATGTCCAGCTGTTACTAACTGTTTGGTGGTCAAAAAAATTATTTTTGTAACTTTTGATCACCTAGAAAAATTTTTGGCAAGTTGGCTTCCAACTCTTTTTGACACAATGCTTATAGTCTGTGATTCAAACCAGAGCTCAAAGAAGGTAAGATGTTCCAGGCCCATCTACATTTTTTGTACAGAATTGAATTTAGTCATTTCTTCAAGGAGCTGTGGTTCTTTGGTGGCAAATGGTACTAAGAGAACACAATCTGGACACTAGGGGTATAGATAGTTTCTAAGAAGTGGATAATTTATCTTCAAGTTAAATCATGAATTCATGCTGGTAATTCCAATTCAAGGTGTCAGAGGTTTTAGTTGCATTGGTCTTATATTTGTGTCTCCTTCCTCCCACGTTGAAAATTCTGTTTGCAACAGCTGTTTAAATTCTTAGTTTGCATTATCCCATCATGCAGTCTTTAATTTCAGAATAATAACTACTACCATCAACAGTAGGAATATTTGAATATGGGTTAGGATTGTTTGGTAGTTTTTTTGTCCACAGCATATATCCTATTAGGACTATACAGATTACTGTATTTTAGTCAGTTGGAGTAATTCCCAGTGTAGTTTTGTCATCTGTGGGATATGCAGTTAAAATCATTTGTTTCTTTCTTTTTTTTTTTTTTTTTTTGCTGAGGGATGGCTGTTTAAAATTTAACTTTGTTGCATAATTTTGTAAAAAATAGAATATATGGCATGAAGTCAACTCTACAAAGCAAGATCTATTCAAAAGTCTAGCTTCTCTCTCGTTGTTATACTGTTTCCTTTCTCCCTGAATTTTATGATTTATTCTTTTATTGTTTAAATTAAAGCAAATATGTGTGAGTGTTTATATAAGTGTGTATTCATTCTCTTTTATTTGAGTAAATAGTAGCATACTGTGCATATTTTTTCCTATCTTAAGTATTTCGTGTAACATACGAGTGTTTACCATTGTGCCCTGCACAGTGGATTGTTTTGTTTATTCCTTGTAATGTTGCGAAGTAGGCATACATCCTGTTTCTATCTTGCAGATGAAGAGGCATGTCTGTTTAGACCTTTAATTCCATAATTTCATTTACTTCCCATAGTAACTGGTCCTGTCCTTTGTGTGCATGTTCCTGAGTAAATGAGTGAGCAAGAAATTGACTTCTCTTTCTGCTGTTCTTTGAGCAGGACTGGAGCACAGAAAGGCAATTTTTACAATGTATGGAGGGAAATTCAACACTTTTAATTTTTTTCTTTTATTTTGAGAGAGGGTCCAGTATGTTTCTCAGGCTGGCCTCAAACTCATAATTCTCTTGCCTTACCCTCCCAAGTAGCTGGGATTACAGGCATGTGCCACAGTACCTGGCTTCAACCCTTTATTTGAGGGCCATAACTTTATATAGCTGGAGATGAATAGTGTTAAGATCCTCTTTTCTGACCAGAGCTACTCTAAGTGTAGTTATAAAGATACATTAAGTTGGAGTGTTCTTTATCTTATCCTAAAATAGGAGACCCTTTTTAACAGTGGAGTGATAACTTGGTAAATCTCTCTCATGTTAGAGTCTTTATTTTATAAAGCTATAATAAACTAGAGTAAATAAAAGGCAAATTCCTGTAAAAGCAATTGGTCATGGAAAATGGCAATTAGTTAATGATTTCAGGATTTTAAGGGTGACAGGAATAAAGAAGAGAGTATTTCATTTTCCTGCAGTAGAAGGAAATAGCAGTGACAGCTTTTTCTCCTACATCCAGCTGGAGGAGGGATAGTTATCAGGCACCATTGTGATGTTGGGCTTTTGGTTGAATTGTGTAGTGTTTTTTTTTTTTTTTTTTTTTTTTTGAGACAGGGTTTTGCTATGCGGTTCAGACTGGTCTTGACTCACTGTGTACCCCAGACTGGCCTCTAATTCATGGTGATTCTCCTGCATCAGCCTCCCAAGTGCTGGGATTACAGGTGTGTGCCACCATGCCCAGTTTGATTGGATTGTTGTCACAGCTGCTTCCCGCATGCATGAATTCTTAGACTTTAGGCTTTCAGTACTATGACATTGCTGAGAAGAAGGTGAAGGCAGCCAGGGCTGGGGTCTTCTTCTTTCCTTTTAAAAAACTTTGAACCCAAGAATTTTGAATTTAGTCAGATTCCTTGTGCAGCTGAGATCTTAGCAGGTTACTCTTTACAGTATGACGTGTTGCCATTAACCTCCCCTCAAAATAGTTCCTCTCACTTTGAACACACTTATTACATGATTTTTGCCACTTTCTGAAGTAGTTCTGAAAGTCCATCTTCTGAATGTCTTTCCAAGGTGTGATAAAAAAATAAAAATACAGTGAATGCAGCCACTGAGTGCCATCCATTGAAAAGGCAGGCTTGTAAAAACATTATGGTGGATTTTCATCTACCTTATTCATCAGATCTGGTACCTTGTAGCCTCTGACTCTTTCCTAATGTCAAAATGCCTATGGAAGGTAAATGTTTTGAGTCAGTTCAGGATATCAAGGCAGCCAGGATAGTGCAACTAAAGACATTCACAAAAGAAAAATTCCAGAACTGGTTCAGGAAATGGCAAGAATGATGGGATAAGTGGGTTCGAGGTATGGGGGAGAATTTTAAGGGGAGTTAATGGCGATGTGTCTTTTACTATAACAAATTTTAAAACAGTAAACACTGACTGTATTTTTTGATCACACTTTGTTTAATGATACCAGGCTCACAAGTGGTGGTATTTAACAACTATTGGTTCCTTTACACCTAAGAGATGGAAAATTTTAGCAAGAAAAACCAACCTGTAAGAGCAAGTACGAGATTGGGAAAGAGAGCCTCGTAGGATAGCAGTGTGGAGGATCTTGCAAAAGGCTACTGTTCTTAAATGCTGAAGAGTAGTATGCCTACCTCAAACATTTTTCCAGGTCTGGCATGGCAACCATAATTGTTTGATGGCTTATCTTTGATGCTTGTGTGTTCAAGTGTTGTTGATCCCTAGAATTGCAGACTGTTTTTGAAGAGGTGATAACATCTCCAGTGTTAATGATGCTGGATGACTCATTGGGTGTCTTGTCTCCCAAGAGAGTAATTCTTCATGTAAAGTCTTCTGTGCTATTGTGTTGTCATTGTATGGTATTTTAACAAACACAGAAATACCCCGTTCATCTGACCTTTTGGGGAGTAAGTTTTGTGTGTAAGTTGTTTTTCAGATAAGTGTGGATAAATGACTGGAGCACATATTGTATATGTTTTCCCCAAGAGAGGCTCCTGGACATCTTTTATGCTTTCTTTGACCCGGGGTGTCTTGTATCAACATCATCTATTGAGTCCCCCTTATATAATAAGGAGTTTTCTTTTGGGGTCAGTTGGACTACATAGAACCACATAGGTGAGTGGTTCCGGATTGCTGTTTATATGGATTCATTTCTCTTGAGTATGTACTAGGAGTCATATTGCTGGGTCACTTGATAGCTGTGTTTAATGAGCAGTCAGACTGTTTTCCAACATGCTATACCATTTTAGTTTTCCACCAGCAGTGTTCATTTTTCCCTACTCTCATCAGCACTTGTTAATGATTGTCATTTTTGTTATAACCATCGTAGTTTGTGAAGTGTTGTCTCATGGTTTTGGTTTGGATTACGTGTGTATTCTTTTGTGTCTAGTTTGTCTGCTAAACTTTGTTATCAGATAACTTTCATTTCAGCAATAGTGTTAAATGATTGTAGAAAATTTAGAACATATAAAGGTTGAAATAATGAAACTGAAAAAAATTAAAAGAAATATTACTTTATATATTTAATATAATTGAGATCATACTATGTATACATATATATAGTTTTGCATTATGTAATTTTCATTTCATATTGTATTTTGAGTAATATTTGTCATATTCTTTAAATCATTGCATGAAGACATTTTAATTTATTTTTGTATATTTAGGTAGTTTCTGGTTGTGATGATTTTTTGCATAAGTCTTTCACTTTTGATTATTTCTTTAGGCTATATGGAAGTGAAATTCTTTTTTTTTTTTTTTTTTTCCACTATGCAGTTCAGGCTGGCCTTGAACTCACTTTGTAGCCCAGGGTGGCCTTAAACTTGCAGCGATCCTTCTGCCTCAGCCTCCTGAGTGCTGGGACTACAGTGCGCACCACCACATGCGGCCTGGGAATGAAATTCTTGTCAGTAGTTATCTATTTTGAAGGGTTTTAAATCATATTGTTAGCTTATTTTACAGGATTGACTACTAGCAGTGTATAAGGATATCGATGGTACACTACTGCAATTAAAAAAGTAATCTTAGCTGGGTGTGGTGGTGCACGCCTTTAATGCCAGCACTCTGGAGGCTGAGGTAGGAGGAGCGTTGTGAGTTCGAGGCCTGCTTGGGCTACTACGCGAGCACAAGGCCAGCCTGAGCTACATAGTGTGACCCTGTCTCAAAAAAACTAGGGCCGGGAGTTTGGCTCAGTGGCATAAGCACCTGTCAGGCAGGCATGAGGTTGCGAGTTCGATCCCTGGTGCCACAAAAAAAAAAAGAAAAATCTCTTGCTAAGTGAAAAACATCATTTTATTGGTTTAATTTGCATTCACTAATTAGTATTTGGTTGGAAATCTTGATCTGTTGTTTAAAGTGGAGGTAGACCTTTTGGTAGTAACAGTTTGATAATCCGGGATTAACTATTCTAATTTCACAAATGTATATCTCTGCTTTGCCATGTGTATAGTCACATGCTCTTACATTTAGCTTCTACGTAATACAGACAGATGACCAATACCTGAACTGATTCGATTTGGACCAGGCCTAAGCTGAGAAGGTTCAAAATTGTACTTTAGTAGGAAAAAAAACAAAAAAACAAAAAAACTAGATCCAGGTGAGCTAAAGGGTTTGGATCTGTGCTGGTTTGTTTGAGATTCTTGTGGGGTTGAAAGGATAGTTGGAGGCTGTTATTGATTTGGAGACCATGCGTTGTGTGGCCCAAGAGTCAGTCTCACTTGACTGTCAGGCACATACAGTGTTAGATGTGGAGGGAAGGGATGTGGCAGGCCCATGACTTGAAAGCATTTTCATTCAGCCAGTAAAAATTTACTAGGAATACCTTGGGTTTGTGGTATTATGAATGCATAACTTACAGTGAAACTTGCTGAATCTGCTTATGAATAATCTCTTGGTTACTAATTGGTGTTTCAATTATAAAAATGCAGCAGCAGGATGATGATTCAAAGTAAGGTTATTTCCAGAACATTTTAGATCAGTTGAAAACATTTTCACTCTATTGTCATTAAATATCAGTACATTCAAGTTGGGCACAGTGGTGCATTCCTGTTATCCTAACACAGAGGGAGGCTGAGGCAGGAAGAGGATCAGAAGTTTGAGTCCTGCCTGGGGAATTTAGCAAGACTGTCGTAGAATTTTAAAAAGGTAGCTGGGTGTGGTGGTGCATGCCTGTAATTCTAGCACGCGGGAGGAGGCTGAACCAGAATTGCTGTGAGATAGAGGCCAGCCTGGGCTACATAGTGAGTTCAAGGCCAGTCAGTATTACAAAGTGAGACCCTGTCTCAAAACAAACAAACAAACAAACATCCCAAAGAACAATAAAACAAAAAAAAAAATTAAAAAAAGAAGGGGTGGCTGGGGATCCCCAAAGAGAATATGTACTTTGATAGTTTGTGTGTGTATACTCTATGTATGTGTATTTATAGAAGAAATACAATCTGTTCTCCATAATCTGGGGGTTCTGCATCCATAGATTTAACCAGCCATGGATGGGGAAAAGTTTTTGTGTGTATTAAACATATGCAACATTTTCCCTTTTTTTTTTTTTTTTTTGGGTACTGGGGATTGAACTCACAACCTCGTGCCTGCCAGGCAGGCGCTTAAGCCACTGAGCTAAATCCCTGACCCTTCCCTTGTTGTTATTACCTAAACAATCTAGTAGTATAATAACTGTTTATCTGGTATTTACATTGTATTAGGTATTCTAAGTACTCTAGAGATGATTTAAGGTATGTGGAAGGATGTGTAATAAGTCGTATGAAAATACTGTGCCATTTTATACAAGGGACTTAAGCACCTGAGATTTTGGGGTCGTAAGAGATTGTGAAACCAGTCTTTGGAGGGACAATTGTATGTGTCTTTGGCCATATGGGGGTAGTTCTTATTTCATTCTCCTCTATTTCTTGCCTTTCTCCCTTTAGTCTACCTCCAAGGATGTATAGGTCACTTTACTACCATTACAAAGAGAAGTGCCATTCAACAGAGAACATTGATTGGGTGAGAGCTGAGTTCTTTGTGAAGCCTGCATTCCACTTCTACTTCCTGCCTCTGGGTCGGGAAGCAGATGCTGCAATCATTAATTTATTCATTTATTTTTCCTCTTCCTAAGGCTAAGCTTTTACCTCCCACTATCAAGCAAGTTAGGTGGTTTAAAAAGCTCCCTGGTGGGTGGCTGTCATAGCTTTTTTTCTCTCCTTCCTTTTTTTTGTTTTCTTCTTTTTTTTAAATGCTGTCACTTTTCATAGTGATAAGACTCAAAGGTTGATTTGGAATTTAGGTTTAGGATTAATATAGGTGGAAAGCTTTGGTTTGAGGCTATATGAGTCTGTCAGGTTTTATTTATTTATTTATTTTCCCCCTTTTTCTTTCCTTTTTATTCAAATCCATTTTATTTCAAGGAGAAAAAAAACTAAAACAAAGTTTCAAAACACATCAGTCAGGGGTTATTTATTAATTAATTAATTTATTTTTAAAATTTTTTTGGTACTGAGGATCAAACTCAGGACCTTGTGCTTGCAAGGCAGGTGCTGTGCTGCTGAGTTATATCCCCAGCCCTATTTATTTATTTTTAAAAACAATTTCATTGAGATACTGAAATTTAAAAGTTGTATATGTATTTAAGGTATATAATTTGATGCTTTTAAAATTCAAAACATTTGTCATGTTCCATTGTAGGAAAATATAATAATTTTTTAGCTATTTAGATGAATTTTCCAGTTTTTCTGTTTTGACGTTTAACTGTTTAAAATTATTCCACTTCCCTTATGATGACATTTTAGTTGTATCAGGCCTGGGTGTTTGCTTTTTGCTTGTAAGCCAAAATTCCTTCTCTTTACTATAAAAAAAAAAAAAAAAGGCTTTGTTTTACTATAGCTGGGACAAATCATAGATTGTATTGGGAAGTGACAAGGAGATCAAAAAGAAGACATTTTAAGCTGGATGTGTTGGTATACACCTGTAATTCCAGCACTCAGGAGACTGAGGCAGGAGAATTCTTGTGAATTTGAGGTCAGCCTGGGCTACACAGTGAGTTCAAGACCAGGCTGCTTAGTGAAACCCTGTCTCAAAAGACAAAAAAATAAAATAAAAAGACATTTTTTAATTACTTGAGTTACTTAATTGGATACATAAATACATATTGGTGTTCTGAGCTGACTATAAATGTGGAGGCAGCTAGGCTTGGCCACTTAAGTGTACTGGGAAGGACAGTCAGAATTAACTTCTACCAACACAGCAACTTGGGCACTATAAGGTGAGGAACATTCCCCTTCACATTAGCTGATAAGACCACAGATGGAGTTGTCCAAAGCCAAAGCTAGGTCTCCCTTTTGTTTGCTTTCTCTAGCATCCTGGGATGCTTGGGGCAGGCCAGAGTTCTTCACTTGTTACAACTTGATCTTTATACATAGTCTGAATTTCTTCTTATTCCTCAAATAATAACATCTATCTCAATTAGATAAGCTGTATTTTTGTTTCTGGGCCATATTTCAGTCATAGGAAAATGCAAATTACAACAAAACAAAAACTGATTAACAAGGGCTTATTTAAAAGCAAATAAACTTCCAGAAGGCACAGGGTTGGTATAGTTGTAGTTGTCTCCAACAGTTGTCTTATGTCTGCATTGAGAATTGACATTCAGAATGAAGAACCTTAAGCCCTGTGTGATCCTGAGATTTACTACGGCAAAAACATTTTAAAGTGCTTTATTTATTAAAAAGGGGTTATAGACAGAAATATTTTAAGGCTTTTTAAATCCTATAGGGTTGAAGAGTAGTGGTAACCTTAGACAAGTCATTTTTTCTTTGAGCCAATGTTTTTCATTTTTTGTAAACAACTAGTATAACGCTTGCTACAGTGGGAGCTCTCAGTAAACACTGTTATTACCATTACTGTTTGTGTCAAATACAGTCGTGCAGTTAATGAACTTAATTTGTTCTGTGATTTTGGAAAAGATGGCCACATTTGTGTTTGTGTGGGAAATATGGCTGTTTGTCACCTGATGCAGAGTTTACAAACAAAAAGTTTTTCGCCAGCTGCTTCTGTTTGCGAACCAAATTGTTTGCAAACAAAAATGTTCTTCAACTGAAGTTTTAGCACTTTAGGAAGTGACACTCCAGAACTTTGCCAATGTGGCCATGGAAAAGTTTCTGCCTTAACTTTAGAAACAGAATCAACACACACACACACAGAAAAGTTTCTGCCTTAATTTTAGAAATAGAATCATTAACACACACACACACACAAAATGATGTGCAAGTCCTACCACAGATTCATTAAGCCAGCATCTCTGGATATGGTTTTTATTTTTATTTTTAAAGTTTCATGGGTGACTTAGATGTGCAGACACCTGTGAAATATCTACCTTTGTTTCTCTTTTACATTTCCCAGGATCATATAGTATCACAAGGTGATTTTTACCCTTTTCTTAGTTTTAAAAACTTACATAATATCATCTGTGTAGAGTTTTACAATTTATAAAGTCCTTATATGATCTCACGAAAGTTTCATAGCAATCCTTTTATTATTGTCTCCACTTTACAGAAAAGATAGGCTCAGAGAAAAGCACACATTAAGTAAAAGGTTTAAAGTAGTACAGAGGACTTGTACCCAGGTATTTGTAACCCATAATTTCTGTTTCTATTGCATTTCTAGCAGAAACTTTTAACCACTGTTTAAACAGCTGGAGATCTTTTCTTGCTGATGTATTTTCTTCCAATAAAACATTATGATCTGTTAAGAAGTTTTGCTCATTGTTCATCAAATTGTACTGCTATAGGATATTTTTATTTTTCCTTTCATCTTGGCTCTTGACCAACTTCAGCTGTTAGTTTTGTGGTTTCTTATACTGGTTTATAATTTGTTGAAATACAGTAACCATTATTCAGGTAACCCTCTTTTTTACAGTTTTTCTTGTAGGTAAGGTGTACTGTATATCCTTTCCTATTACTTCAGCAGTGTCCCTGCCACCAAATGTTTGTGGTACGTACAAGTTTGTTTAAAATTCGAAGTTAATCTTACAATGGTGAAATATCCTTTGTCACCCACATCTGTTTGAGTCCTAAGAACTTGGAAATGAGGGATACTTGTGCTTGAATTGCCCAATGTCAGGCCCTTCTGTGTGGAAGGATGACGGAACTTTGTAACAGGAATAGTTTCCTTGTGACCAGATACACAGTGTTGTATGTGGCATTCTATACTGTTCTCATGCGGTTGTCTTTCCATTCTAGATGGACGCCTCCTTTCTTTTCTCTGTCTCCTCTCTTATCAAAGTCCTGGCTTCAGAGTGTGTGTGTGTTAGAGGTGGGGTGAAGAGCATTCAAATTATAGAGAAAGTAGATGTAAAAGCTGAGGCCTTGAGTTGCTTCCTGGGGCCTCTTGTTGTCATGGTCAGTTGCTATAGAGCCTCTCAGCCAAATTAGTGGTGTTAGGCTAAAAGATTTCTCCAAAAAAGGTGAGGATGAGGAGGAAGGATGGTGAAGGGATGGATAAGGGCATTCTGTACCTTGCTAATGACATTTTACTGCTTGAATACCTTATTCTTGCTATTTTCTCATGACTCAAACTTGTTTTTATAGCATCCATTTGTATCAATTTCATTCCTTAAATTTTAATTATTCATCAACGAAGTAGTTTCCTGAAAGATTCAAAAGGTAAAAGTTTTCTCAAGACAGTGCTTATCATTTTTTCTAGTAGCAGTCTAGAAACCAGATTTCATTTTTAGATGCCATCTGTGAACCTAGTTCACATTTCATTTGTTTCTTTCTCTAAAATTGTAAGTGAATATACCTTGTCTGAAATGCTTGGGACCAGAAGTGTTTTGCATTCTGATTTTTTTGATTTTAGAATGTATATTATGAGCTATCTTAGGGATGGGACTAAACATAAAATTTATTTGCATTCCCCATGGGAGTAAACCATCGGTGACCATTGCTTTGTTGTCTTCCTGAGGTCCCGTAAAGGATACTGTAGAATGGTCAGTGTCTTTTCCCTGGAGCTCAGGATGCTGCTGTCTCCTTGCTCAGGCTCTATAGGAGAAGAACTTCACTTCACCTGTACAGACTTCATTTTTTTTCTTTGCTGAACCTTATTTCCAACTTACGCTTTTTTTCTTTAAAGGGAAAAAATAAGATGTTTTCTGTTCGGAGGATAAAGAGAAATTTTGTGAAACTTAATAACCCTGCAAGGTTTTTGACTTTTACTAACTGATAAGTATATTCTAAAGATAAACAAAGGAGGAAATTGGAACTCTTATCAAATTTATTTATAATAAGAGATAAACAGTAGACTCTTTTTAATATTTTTCTTTTCAGAAACATTATACCAACTATAAAATAGAAACAAATATGTAAGGTTAGTTTTTGGAGTGTCCACATTGTAGTTTTTGTAGAAGCAGCATATTTGACTAATTTAAGTGCTTGACTACTTGAATGATAATAGTGCTACTATTTATGGATCACAGTAATAATGAAGTTTGAAAAATATAAAAATACAGGGACTAGGGATATAGCTCAGCAGCCCAAGTGCCTGCCTAGCAAGCACGAGGTCCTGAGTTGGATCCCCAGTACCACCAAAAACAAAAAAATCTCTCTCTCTCTCTCTCCACACACACACACACACACACACACACACATACATATACAGAGTGATTGATTTAGGGCATCAAATTAAGATTTAATAATGGAAAAATTTAAAAAGGGCCAACAAAGGAACACTAGATGTGACTCAAAATATAAACCAAATTACTTTCCTGGGTCTCTAGGGGATAGCTTAGGCGAAGGTTTGGGAGGTTAGGAGTCACATCTGCTCATTCAGTGAATCAGGGATCCCGAGTTCAATGAGTTGCCTTCAATAACCCGTAGCTTCTTACAGAGACAGGGCTTGAACTTAGGTTTTCTGGCTGCCACTCTTTCTTTTTTTTTTCTGTGACATACAGTAAGGAATGACTGTTAGATTATTCTATGTTTTGTTTTGTCTGACGAGGAGATAAAATAGACCCTTGAGTATTCACAGTAGGAAAAGGTAATCACTGTGAAGGGCCAAAAAAGGCAGAAGAAGGAGCTTTCATGTTTTTGTGTGTGCCTTCAGCTTGTGATGTAGTGATTTACGGTAGGATTGACTCAGTGATTTTTGTCCTAGTTAGAGAGCACTGTGAAAGTACTGTTGCGTGTTTAGTCATGCCCAACAAAAATCTTGTTGAGCAGCCTTAGCACGGTGTCTTAGTACATAGCAATTGGTGGACAATTCTGAATGCATTGAAGGGGATAGTGGTAAGCATAAATAAATTGTTTTTATTTTTTAATTTTTATTTTAAAGAGTATATAACAGAATAAAACCAATCAAAACAAACCAGTGTAAGAGATATAGGACTTCAAAACATTATGAAATCAACAGTAGTTACCGTAATGCCTTTTGATGTCTTCAAAATAGCTGCAGATAACTTCGGACATAGTGTAAATCAAATAGAATAGAATAGAAACAATAAAAACAAAACAATGAATGCAATAAAAGATTTCAAAACAAGCCAATAGTAAATCCAAAATTGCTACCATAATATATCTTGCTATCCTTGAAATAACTTCTCCTGCCATCGGATTCAACATAAACAAGACAAAAGAGAAGAAAACCCAACCCAACAAAACAATGGAAATATCAGACCTCAAAAGAAGACCATAGGGAATCAACAATGACTGCAACCCTCAGAAGGAGATCCCCCCTAGATGACACACTGCTTAGTGATATCCTTTGAACCTATGATCAGACCACTGGCCCTAGACCTGCAATGTTAGTGAAACACCAAAGCACCACAGGCATCCAATTGCATTTCACCTCCATAGCTATCATCACAGCCTGTGTTTCTCTGGATAAGCCGGTTGCTTACTGGGGGGTGGGGGATGGGGATGGTACTTCTTGTTTGGCAGCCCGCATGTTGCAAGGGCCTGGGGTCTGGTCTGGCTGTTCCCAGTCCAGCCATGGCCCACGCATGGTGCCAGTTCCCAGACTGGGCTTGTTTGCTGGTGCGGCCATTGTTCTCTCTAACCCTGGCCTGCAAATGGTGCTGACTCACAGGGAGAGGCTTGGGTCTAGTTGTCCCCAGTTCACTGGAGGCCCGCATGCAGTGCCGGTTCCCAGAGTGAACTTGTTTGCTGCTGCGGCCATTGTTCTAACACTGGTCCTTGAATGGTGCTGACACATAGGGAGAGGCTTGGGTCTAATTGTCCCCAGTCTGCCGGAGGCCCACGCGTGGTGCCGGTTCCCAGACTGGGCTTGTTTGGTGCTGTGGCCATTGTTCTCTCTAAACCCGATCCACAAATGACACTGACTCATAGGGAGAGGCTTGGGTCTAGTTGTTCCCAGTGTGCCGGAGGCCTATGCATGGCTCTGGTTCCCAGACTGGTCTTGTTTGCTGCTGCGGCCTTTGTTCTCACTAACCCCAGTCTGTGAAAGGTGCTAGCTAGCATCAATAACTTTAATGCAGTCCTGATATAGAACTGAATATTGACTTCACCCTGAAGCGTGAATGGATGTTGTGTGTAGAGTGTCTACTTTGACACAGAGGAATAATGAAGAATTTGATTTCAGTTTAATTTTGTTTTTTCAGATGCCTATATAGGGTGGCAACATTTTTCTGTATTGGAAGAAAGTAAGAGAGGATTCAGCACATAAGTTTGTTATGCTTCTGGCAGTTTATGTGAGCCAACAGCATGCCATGAGATTTGTCATTATCCCTACTATACCGCAGACTTCTCTTGGCAGCTGTCCTTTGCTTCCTCACAAAGCAGAGTATATAAGACAAACTCAAGAAGACAGTTCTCTGCCTTCCTGTCTATAGTTTAGCTTACCTGAGTTGAAGACTATGCTTTTCTCCTTGTTTCTCTCTGCCACTTTTTTCTTTTTCTTTTTTCCTTTTTTGAGATAGGGTTTCATTATGTAGTTCAGGCTGGCCTTGAACTTACTACGTAGTCCAGGTTGGCCTCGAACTCAGGGTGATCCTCCTACCTCAGTCTCCCAAGTGCTGGGATTGCAGGTGTGTGCCACCACGCCTGACTCCCCACTTTCTGTTTAAGACAAATTCCTCTTTGTGTTTTAAATTCCTCCTCTTTCTTCAGATCTTTGCTTTCAAAAAGTTAGCTTCTTCTCTCAGCATGTACGTCTTCTCCCAATGTCGCAGCATCTTTCCAGCATCCTTGTAAAACTCCACTTCTTCTACATGAAGAATTGTCTAGCAGTCATTCAGTTTCCTTATTATTTCTTCTCTTTTAGTCCTTTTCAATCACTATTCTGTTTCACTGAGATTATGTAGGCAAGCAACCTCTTACTTTGCTATTCCAAAGGATGATCCCAGTGCCCTGTGTTGCTTGTCTCTTCTACAGTAGTTTTCCTTGTTGCTCCCATCTCCTTGGAGGTTTCTCCACCATCAGCTATGTGTTGCTATGCTCTCCTGGATGCTTCCTCTTACTTCCTTCATGAATGTTTCTTCCCCTTCTGTGACCTGTTTCAGTGTTCTTCAAGATTTTGTCCTGGCTGTCTCCATTTTATGTCCCCTGGGTTATCTCTCTATGCTTATGTGATGTGAACATTTCTGGTTTATATTTCCCATGGAAATTTCTTTCCTGAGCACAAAATTAACCTCACTTGGGCTCATCGATGTTCCTCAAACTCAATTTGTTCAAAACTCAGAGGTCCAACAGTGTCTTCCTCTGTTCCTGATTTCATTACCTATTTCAGAAATGGAAAACCTTGGTATTTCTGGTTTTCTTTTTAGCTCCATCAATCTAGTGTTGCCAGCCATCTGTTTTTCTTCCACCCTGAGCCATCCACATGTTTAATTGCTAGTGCCAAGGATATTTTTTATTGATACTTTTTAAAAAAATTAGCAAATGCTCTTTCTTATGTAGCTCACATTCTTCCATTATATGTAATAGTGGCTTAGAGTTTGATTTTGCTAAATGAGGAGACTATAAAGCCACAAGTCATTTTCTTCAAATGGAGAAAAATATCAAGTATATAAGATGGTGCAGGAAGATTGAAGACGACTGAGAAAGAAGATACTTGATTTACTAATTAAGGTGGCATTTGACCTCTGAGAGAAGTTTTGGATGTAGTGTAGTGTGCAGCCTTTCACATACCATACCTATTCTTCATTTGTGTGCTTGTTCCTGAAATAGCATCCACATGCTTGATTCACTACTGCAATTTTGGTCACAGAAGAATAGAAGAACCAGAATCATGGAACAAATTCTGTGACCAGAATTGTGGAAAGAATTAAGTTCATGAAACGAATTATGAAACTTAGTTTGTTACCATGGTCCTTCCTCTCCCTTGTACACTTTATTCAGTTAGTGAGTTCTTCTAGTGTCACCTCTCTATTCTCTGTCATATTCCTTTGATTTCCTTCTCCTGCCCATATCTGAATCTCAAGATGCTTTAGGAATCAGCTTTTTGTTTTTCACTTCTATATCATTGTCAAGTTGTGATAGCACTTCATAATTGAATTGCTAAACTGTTCATTCTAATCTCTATTAGCATACTTTTACTTGGCAATACAGCAGTTTTTCTTTCTTTGGCCTGCTTTATCATTCTTCTACTTTGACGCTGTTGGTCATCCTCTCCTTTGAAACACTCTTTGCTTAACTCTTGGGATTTCATTTTCCTGATTTTCTTGCCACATCTTTGATGACCTTTTTTGGTCTCCTTTGAGGTCTTCCATTTGCCTCCTCAATACAAGAGACTTTTGGATTCTGTCCTGTAGCTTGGTCTCTCTCAGAATTGAGTGTGGGCAGTCTCAGGCATATTTATGATTTCAGCTGCCATCCGTTGACTCCCAAATCTTTATCTTTAGTGCAACTCTTTTACTGAGGCCCAGGTCCGTGTTTCTGTGGTCTTCTAAATCCTCCACTTGGAATGTCCACAGAATTTTAATTACAATGAATTTGAAAGGGAACTCTTGTCTTCACTCTCAGACTTTGTCCTTTTTATTTTGTCTTAATGCAAGGTGCCAACAGTTGTTCATTATCCAGAGAAGACACCTAGGTGACATTCTGTCTACCTCCTCATTATGTCTACCTTTCTACTTTCATTGAGTCACAAATTTTACTGATTGTATTACTTAAATTCCTAAATCTATGTCAAGTCTGTCCCCAAAGTCTGTGTTCACTACTTTAGCTTAGACTGTGTCATTTCTTGCCTCATTATTTTGTTTCTTAAGTACTCTCCCATTTTGCAGATGTTTCCTTCCTTTCTCCCTACTTCCAGACATAATACTCATAGTTAAAATTTGAGTGCTTATTATGTTTCATTTACATGTAAAATGTTTCCATACTTCTCCTATAACAATCACAATGAATCATAATCCTTTTCATTTTGGGGTTGGTTTGGCCTTATAAATAATAAGTAGAGAAACAAGAATTTGAATCTTAAACTACACACACCAGAGCACATACTCTTAATCAATTCACCTTTATTTTATCCCCCCGCATCACCATCTTTGGGTGGCCTTTAAAATCTTCCAGAGCTGACCCCTATCTTTTTCCTTTCCTCTTACAGTGAATGCCTATGAGACTTGGAATCTCAGGGCTTTTGAACTTCTTGATCTTCCTCAGAGGTGCCATACCTTCTTACTCTTTTGCATGTTTGGACATTTTACTACCTTGCCTCTGCAGGGTAGATCCCTTCCACTATCCTGACATCCCCCCTGTCCTTCTTGGCTAGCTTCTGTTCTAGTCCCATGACACCGTATATGCACAACTGCCATATTTATATAAAATATTTATAAATATATATTCATTATAGTATAATTTTAGACTTACAGAATAGTTGGCAATGATAGCATAGAGAGTTCCCACAAAGCCCATGCTTAGTTTCCTTGTTAGCATGCCCTGTCACCGTAGTATAATTTATACAACTAACAAATTAATAGTGGTATGTTACTATTGACTAAATTTTACACTTCACTGGGATTTCACAGATTATTCTTCTGTGGTCTTCCCATCCCATCCTGCCCCCTACCGTTCTATTTGGGAATTAGTTAGGGTTTTTTGTTCATTGTTTGTTTATTAATTTACTTATTTATTTGTGGAATATCCCTCAGTTTGGGGTTTGTCTGATATTTTTCTTATGGCTAAAGTGAAGCCATAGGTGGGGAGGAAGACCACAGAGGTAAAATGTTCTTCTCATCATATTGTATCAAGGGTAGCAACTTGACCTACTATTAATGAAATTAACCTTGGTCAGCTGTCTGAGATAGTTAATCAGATTTCTTGTAAGGTTACTTTCTGCCCTTTTCATTCTTGAGTCTTTGGAGGCAAGTCTTTGGAGGAAAACCCCCAAGTTTGGAGAGGTAAACTCTACCTTTGGGATGGGAGCATTATCAACATCAGTTCCTTAGAATTTCTCTGTAAATAAGATTTGTTTCTGCTCCTTCATTTGTTTGTTTGTTCAGTCACTTAATTATATTAATGTAATTTATTTTATACTTTGGATTATTATCTGATATTTATTTTGTTGCTCAGATTATTCCACCTTTGGTCATTGAGAACTCTTTTCAGGTTGTCTCCTTCTCACCATCTCAGCCATAGAATCAGCCATTTCTCCAAAAAGCTATAGCTTTTTTTTTTGTTTTGTTTTGTTTTGTTTTAGTTAGAAAAAGATGCTAGAAGCCAAAGTCTATGTGCTGGATGTGTAAGTTGTTATGAGGGTATCATTACTTCTATGCCTTTCAATAGACTGAGCTAGAAATTTATATGCATTGTAAGTCCAAACCTATATAAATGTAATTATTTGTTCATCTTCATTATATTAAGCTAGATATGAGTTCATACTGACATCTGTGATTCATTCTAACCTCTTCTCCTTGGTAATCTATATAATTTCCCTCTTACTGTGAAAAGCTTGACTCCCACCACCATATACCCATCATGCTCTACTTTTAAACTTTTATTTTTTTCCCACCTCCGTCATTAGTCTGTTAATACCTTTGGCCCTTATTAAATCTGTTGAATGAGTGGTACATCTTGAAAAGATTAGCATTTTAGCAAAATCAGTTTAAATAAATCTTAATATAAAGTTTGAAACAACTTTTAAACTAATTTCTTACATAAGTACTCTATTCACTGTAGAAATTCTAATTTAAAAAACATGACGTGTAAGAAGAAGAAGAAGAAGAAGAAGAAGAAGAAGAAGAAGAAGAAGAAGAAGAAGAAGAAGAAGAAGAAGGAGAAGGAGAAGAAGAAAAAGAAAGCATCTTTGATACCCAGGAATAAAACTTAATATCTTTTTTTTTTTTTTTTTTCTGCGGTACCGGGGATTGAACTCACAACTTCGCGCCTGCCGGGGCAGGTGCTTAAGCCACTGAGCCAAACTCCTAGCCCTGGTTTTTTGAGGCAGGGTTGCACTATGTAACTCAGGCCGGCCTGGCGCTCACGTTGTAGCTCAAGCTGGCCTCACTCACAATGCTCCTCCTACCTCAGCCTCCCGAGTGCTGGGATTAAAGGTGTGCGCCACCACGCCTGGCTCAAAACTTAGTATCTTGAAATATGGCATTTTAGCACTTTGTCTTTTCTGTAGTTATATGAATGACACACAATTTTTTACAAGGATACATACAACTTATATATCACACTTCTAATAATCCTTTTTCCATGTTCATGTGAATGCATTATTCAGAATGTTTGTGTTATATAGTTGTACCATGATTTAACCAATTCCCATTTTAAGATGTTCAAGTTACTGCTAATCTTTTGCTATTCTAAACCCTAATGAATGTCTTCTCTGAAGTCTTGGCATGCTGTTTTGATGGTTTTCTTTTATTATATTCCTGTAACTAGGAATGGCTGGATAAGGCCATTTTAAGGTTTTTAGTACATGTTTCTAGGGTGAAGTTTTTATATTGAGTACCTGCTTTTATATTGCTTGCCTTCAATGAAGTTCTCTCTCTTGAGATCTTGTATTCTTCTTTTGGGATTATGATATATAGTTTATCTTTAAACCTAGGAACTCACAACTGTTTGTGCTGATTTATTTACTTGCACAGAGTATTGTGTCAAAGAACGCACTGCAATATCGGGGAAATTCACAGCATGATGCCCAGGAATTTCTGCTGTGGCTTTTGGACCGAGTTCATGAAGATCTTAATCATTCTGTAAAGCAGAGTGGCCAGCCTCCTCTGAAGGTGAGGATATACATTCCCCTGGACTAGTCAGGGAGTGAGCATCAGTAAATGAATAAGAAAAGAGTAGAGCATCTTCCAAACCTCTGCTGAGGACTTGTTGCCTTTAGTTAATAGAACAAAACTCAGTAAGTTTTTGGTAAGTATAAGCTCAAAGGAATACTTGAAGGGATAGTTTACTTTGTTAACTACTGTACTAGCAAGGTAGAATATGAGAGATGCTGTCCCCTTGGAACTCATAGTCCAGTGACAGGGGAAACACTTGCTTTCTATTCTAGTAAGATACATGCTTCGTAGATAACTAGAATTAATACACAATCAGGAAATGTGTATTGGATATCTCTGCAGTTAGCACTGAATTTAAGCATAAGAACTGAGCCTTCAGAATGATCTTACTGAGAAACATAATAATTCACACTAAGTTTCTATAATTGACCTAATGTGATGAGTAAAGTAATTTAACTTATATGGTGGAAAAATAAAGAGTTCCTGCCCTATCCAACTTTTAAAGTTTTGGTAATTCTGCTGTACTTTACATTTTGAATTTCTAATTTTGATGAGTTGTTATTCTAATTCAAGTCCTTTAGTACCTGAACATTGTTCTGTCATGTGACCAAATATATATGACTGACTTTTCCCATCGAGTTGGGAAATCCTCATGGTCAGACACATGTCTTATGTATCTTTGTATCCTAATGTTCTATATAGTGCTTTCTGTTTCTGATAGATGACCCTCATAACTGTTAGATGAAGGGACACAAAAAAGTTAATTAAAATGTGAAGTAGAGCATAATCAAACACCAGAGTGAATATCAGCACAGTTAATAGTGCTGGAGAATTTAGGCATGGAAAGAATTGGTACTTTTAAAGTCGTTGGGAGCGTTTCCTTGAAGAGATTGGAAGCAGGGCTTTGAGAATTAGAGCAAGATTGGAGCATCCTGGGGGAGGAGAACTGCTTGGTCCCTGAATGGGGTGAAGGTGGATAAGCATGGTTAGTAGCAGAGTCTGAGGAGATGAGTCCATATGATCCATAATGCTGTCTGCTGTGTTCTGGTTCCTTTAGCAGGTGCCCACTGCCAAAGCATCTGGTATGAAGTCAAGGATGTTGTGACTCTTTAGGCTTATTATCAATTAAGAATTGGCACTGTACTGCTAGTTTGTGAATTCTATCTTTTTTTTTTTTAAAGCCTCCATCAGAGACTGATATGATGCCCGAGGGACCATCTTTTCCTGTGTGTAGCACTTTTGTACAAGAACTTTTTCAAGCCCAGTACCGGTAGGAGCAGATCGAATATTCTCTGTTGTTTTGTCTGCTTGGCATAGTTCTAGGTGGTCTTACTGTGTTTTACATTTTTGTTTTAAAAGATCTTCTTTGACATGTCCTCACTGTCAGAAACAGAGCAACACTTTTGACCCTTTCCTCTGCATTTCTTTGCCTATTCCTCTACCCCACACAAGGTAAGAACAGATGTAGTAAAATTTAGTAAGAAGTACATTCTGATAATGTACCTTTCCTTTGCAAGCTCTTGTAAGGTATTTTGTATGTATTTTGACAAGTGATAATTTTAATGACAGCTTGAGTCCAAGCTTTGTTAAACCCTTAGAGAGATGCCTGTCTGAGTTTGCAGGATGAGCAGGCACATAAAACAAGGAGCCTGTGCCACAGTTGGGCTCAGCTGGTATCCTCAGGCAGTCTGGGGAGGAGCAAGGGTTGTTGAGATTTTCTGGAGACCTTGCATTGTATTTTTAATTAGTTGCCTTATTTTGAACTGTTTCTCAAAATTTTCAAGAGTTAGGCCCCTTTAAATAAAATACATCTTTCTGTCCAAAGATGTCTTCATTATATTGTATAGTTTTAGTTAAGTCCTAATGAACTTTTCTCATCTGGCTTCCAGGTGAAAGTGTGGGATAGCTTCAGTTTTTCTGCTGATTTCATATCAGGCTGGTTTTACTTTTATATTTTAGTTACAATAAGTGACTAATAAGAAGATCTGACTTTGATCTGTACAGGCCTCTCTATGTCACTGTAGTGTATCAAGGGAAATGTTCTCACTGCATGAGGATTGGTGTGGCCGTGCCTCTGTCTGGGACTGTCGCCAGACTTCGGGAAGCAGTGTCTATGGAAACAAAGATCCCCACTGACCAGGTAGTAACCTTGCTAAGACTGAGTATATATGAGCCACAAAAGCATTTCTGTTTCTCTGGAATTTTTGCAATTCTTTGCCAGATATGACTAGATAGAAATTTAGATCAGTTATATCTAGTGTTGAGGGAAAAAAAAGTCAAGACCCAAAAGAATAAAATGTATAGAAAAACAAATCATGTTTAATTTAATTTTTATATTAACATATATGTATATATGTGTGTGTTGTATATATATAAAATATATATTATATATAAAATTTCCTTTCCCATCCCTTTGAAAGAAAAGCAGAACTTTACCAAGACCTTCTTGTAGCTTTATTTACAAAGCATAATGACTTAACCTTTCTTCAGTCATTCTTGTAGTTGGCTAGGTGGGCCATGGAAAGAATACCCTGTCACTGTGGTATTTGATACAGAGGCTTAGACAGCTCAAGCAATGACACTAAAATACTGCTTCCCATTATGGTAATAAGAATAGACATTGTGCCAGTACTCTGTGTTCTGTACATAATACACGCTCAATGTGTGGTCCTCCCTACCCCCACTATGCTGGGCTTCATGCATCCTGGGCAAGGACATACCACTGAGCCATGCACCCCCAGCCCTGTGTCATTTTCTTATTAAAGCTAGATCAGACTCTTACCTTGTTCAGATGAGGAAAAGTTGTGTCCTTGTTTTTTTAGGGTGCTTCTTTAGTAAGTAGTTTTGTTTAAATTGACCAAAAATACTTTTGGCCTGTTTGTGACTTAATACTTTTTTAAATTGCAGTTTCTACTTAATTCACTATTATTATGTTTTTATTAGGAAAAGCATTCTTTTTTTTTTTTTTAAGAGAAAATGAACACAGAAAAGAGAAACAAAAAGCAAAAGAGACAAACAACGACAAATCCGATATGATAACACTATAGGTTTACAAAATGAGATGGTTGGAACTTGACAGTAGTTATAACATTGCGAGGAAAAACATTCTTTATTTAGGATTTACTAAGGAAAGAGGACTTAGTGACTAAATTAGATAACTTCTGGAAGTTACTGTGTAATCATTTGAATAATGAAAGTACTTGTCCTTTGGATTCATGTGCCCTCATTTGGGAATTAGCACAGTAAAACAAGTGTAACTAGCCATGTTGCCTCAAGGTAGCAAATCTCTCATGTTTTCATGGACCGAAAACAGGCACATTGATAAAACGTTCTTATCCTTACTTACTCTGAAGAATTCACTGATCTCCCGTGCCCCGCCCCAGCCGAGGTGTGGGAAAAGACGGAGAGTGAGGAAGACTTTGGTGGGGTCTAAGACAAATCTGGTTTCATCTTTAAAGTCTCAATGCTATCTGGCTCTTTTTACATGTGGTTTAAATTGGTGAAATAATTTCAAGTTTGCTTTTGACCTTAACTTGCGGGGGAAAGTAAATTATATTTGCATGTTCACCAGCAGAAAAACAGCATGACCATTAAATTCATTAGAAGGAAATGTGCCAGAAACATTTCTCCTGGGGCCATTAGTCCTTTGCCTCATAGAATTGAGCACTTTATAGAATGTTAGTGCTGGTAGGAAGCATCCTAGGGGCCAGTGCAGCCCTCCCACCCTATTTGAAGAAGGAGCAAAGAAACCATGTAACTTGTTCAGAGTCACAGGGCTGGTTGGTGGCAGGCTGGGACTGGAACCTCCTCAAACTCAGTCCAGTGCCTTTTCACTAGATAGTGCCACTGAGCATGTAATGGAGGTTCTAAATGTCTCCATTGTTTTTCTCCCCCATCTTTTGATATTTGTTTCATTGTAAAATACTTAACCATTTCAGAAATATAATTTAGAAAGTGGAAGAATTTAATAGTAAATAGTAAATATCTTAGTATTAAGGTTTACTGACTTTAATGCTATGTTATATAGTATTCATTCAGGTGTGTTAGTATACATACTTTGGTTTATAAAAATAGATTTATTGATGAATTTTATTTGCCCTCTTTTTTTTTCAGTTCTTTTCTTGTTAGTGCTAATGTATATAGCTTATTCCTAGTTTTTTTTTTTTTGGTACCGGGGATCAACCTCATGACCTCATGCTTGCCAGGCAGGCGCTTGTGCTGCTGAACTAGACCCCTGGCCGTGCTTATTCTTTTTAATAGCTTTATAATTCTAGTAGGGCTATACTACATTTAACTAGTTTCCGTTGTTGGATGTTGGAGTATATTTCACTTTTTTCCAATACAAATATCTGTGGTTATTTGACATTTAACCTAAAAAGAGGGAAATTTAATGATGAGGGAAAAATTTTCCAGTCATAGGTAGAGACTGAATAGTTGTGAGACCTCTGGCAGGTCTCTCTACCTCTCTTCTCTTGTGAAACAAGAGGTTATAATCTCTTCTGCACCAAAACTTAAAGGAACTTTGGACTTAGTGCTGTAAGAGTCAGAAATCAAGTTGTGTTGATAGACAGTTACAGAGGATATTGTGCTTCCAAGATTTTCTCATTAGCTAAGTGTGTTGGTACATGCCTGTAATCCCAGGACTCAGGAGGCTGAGGCAGGAGGATCGCTGTGAGTTCGAGGCCAGCTTGGACTACATAAGTGAGTTGAAGGCTAACCTGCTACATAGTGAGACCATATCTCAAAAAAAGAATAAATAAATAAATAAATAAATAAATAAATAAATAAAAAAAAAACAAACCCAAAAAACAAAAGGATTCTCTCATTAGAGGTAAATGCACTGCCAAGTTCCGTTTGAAGTTCATAGTAGAATTGGGAGATCATTTCATATTGAATTCTAAGTTAAACAACTGTTTACATTTTTCCCATTTTTTTAGATTGTGTTAACAGAAATGTACTATGATGGATTCCATCGTTCATTTTGTGATACAGATGACCTGGAAACAGTCCATGAAAGTGACTGCATTTTTGCCTTTGAGACTCCAGAAATATTTAGGCCTGAAGGGATTCTCAGTCAAAGAGGTAAATGAGCACCTGTTTCCATCATAGCACCTGAGTGTGCAGGTTGGCAACCGTCTACCCTTTTAGACATTATATGGTGGTATAAATCTATTTTAATTGTGGTAAAGTGCACACACTAGTGTCTGTTTGGATTTTCATTGCCTTTTGTCTGACAGTTTTCTTATTTTCAGTAAAACCTTCATGTCTCTTCCTAATAGTGATCTATCTGAACTCCAAATCTGATTCCTCTTATTGAATATTTAACCCCTCAACTGTCTATTGTGTAATGATCTTTGTGATATTTCGTAGAGGTCTTAATTCACCAACTTATTCTCTCCCTACTCGTGCAGGTTTTCTTTAAGCTATTTTTAGTCTCTAGTTGTGTGTGTGTGTTAATCTCTTTTCTGTTGTATTTTGCTTTTGAAGACTATTTTAATACCTTCTAAATATAGCTTTACTGAATTTACACAAAGAGCAAAGTTGGTCTTTTTTGTACCACTGCCACACTTAAAAAATCACTGTTCTTTTTTTCTCAAATTCATTTTATTTCAAAGAGAAAAAAAAATACAATTTCAAAACAAAATAATTGGGACAACAAGGGCACATCCATTGTGATTGCCATCCCCAAATCAATCACTCAGAGCACAAGACATCTGCATTAAATTGTCCGAACAGTACAAGCACAAACTGTTCTCTTCAGTGAACTCAGAAAAATCAGTATAACTATCTTAAAAAAAAAAAAAAAAATATATATATATATATATATATATATGCACACACACATATATTGTTTCTTTCAGCTTCTCACACTAGTGAGACAATACAGTGTTTACACATGCATGTCTGATTTATTTCATTTATGAGTATGAACTCAAGTTGTACCCACTTACATATAAAGCCTCGAGTTTATCCTTATTTATAGCTGAGTAGTATTCCATTGTATAAAAGTACTACATCTCTTTTCATCCATTCCATGGTTGATGAACATTTGGGTTGTTTCCAAGATTTAGATATTACAAATTCTGCTGCTGTTAACGTGGGTGCACATACATCGCTGTGTATGATGTCTTCATTTCTTCTGGGAAAATACCCAGATGGGGACTAGCTGGGTCGAACGGGACCTCCAATCTTAGTTTTTTGAGGAATCTCCATACTGATTTCCAGATTTCCACAGTGGTTGTACCAATCTACACTTTTACCAACAGTGGAGAAGGTTACCTTTTTTCCCACAGCCCTGCCAGCATTTGTTATTGGTTGATCTCTTGATGATAGACATTTTTCTGGGGTGAGATCGAATCTCAGTGTTGTTTTAATTTGCATTTCTCTAATGAGCAATGATGCTGAAAATTTTTTCATGTATTTATTTGCCATTTGTATTTTTTCATCTGAGAAGTGTGTGTTTATCTCAGAGGCCCATTTTTGGATTGGGTTTTTAAATCTGGGAGGACTGATTTTTCGAGTTCTTTATATGTTCTTGATAGTAATCCTTTGTCTGAGAAACAGCTGGCAAACATTTTTTCCCACATTGTGGGTTGTCTGTCCATTCTGTTGGTAGTTTCTCTGGCTGTGCAAAAGCTTTTTAATAAGATGAGATCCCAGTTGTTGATTCTTTGTGACAGTTCCTATGCACTCAGGGTTTTGTTCATAAAGTCTTTGCCTACACTTGTGTCTTCAAGAGTTTTACCTACTCTATCTTCCAGTAGATTTATTGTTTATGTTTTAATATTTAGATCTTTGATCTGTTCTGAATTTAGTTTAGTACATGGTGAAAGATATGGGTCCAACTTTCATCTTTGGCATGCGCAGAGCCAGTTTTTCCAGTACCATTTATTAAAGAAGCTTTCTTTCTTCCAGTGAATGTGTTTGGCACTTTTATTAAAGATAAGGTGACTTAGTGTGTCTGGATTTGTTTCTGCATCTTCTAATCTGTTCCACTGATCTTCAGATTTGTTTTTTTGCTAGTACCACACTGGTTTTTTTTTAATCACAGTACCTTTACAGTATAATTTCAAATCAGGGATTGTGATGCCCCCTGCCTTGCCTTTGTTACCCAAGATTGCCTTTGCTGTTCTATGTTTCTTGTGGTTCCAGATGAATTTTAAGATTGTTTTCTCTAATTCTGTGAGATATGCTATTGGAATTTTGATTGGGATTGCATTGAATCTGTATAACAGTTTGGGAAGTGTGGCCATTTTCACTATTTTGGTTCTTCTTACCCAAGAGCACGGGATATCTCTCTGTTTTCTAGTATCTTCTTCAATCTCCTTTTTCAGAGTACTGCAGTTTTCAGTGTAGAGGTCTTTTACATCCATTGTTAGGTTGATTTCTAGGTATTTTATTTTTTTAGATGCTATTTGGAAGTTGTTGTTTCCCTGATATCTCTCTCAATGCATTTGTTATTTGTGTACTGGAAGGCTATTGAGTTTTGAGTGTTGACTTTGTATACAGCTGTACTACTGAATTTTCTTATTCAGTCTACCAGTTTTTTAGTGGAGTTTTTGGGGTCTTCTATGTAGAATATCATGTCATCTGCAAATAACGATAGTTTAACTTCTTCCTTTCCTATCTTTATTCCTTTTATTTCATTCTCTTGTCTAATTGATTGAGCTATAGTTTTCAGGACTGTGTTGAGTAAGAGTAGAGACAGTGGACATCCTTGTCCTGTTGCTGATTTTAGAGTGGTAGTTTTCAGTTTTTGTCCATTTCGCATGATGTTGACTGTTAGTTTGCCAAAGGTGGCTTTTATCAGATGGAGATTCCAATTTTTTTTTTTTTTGGTACCAGGGATCAAACTCATGACCTCATGCTTGCTAGGCAGGTGCTTAAGCTGCTGAGCTAAATTCCCAGCCCTCAAGATTCCAATTTTTGTGGGGTTTTTATCATGAATGGGTGCTGGACTTTGTTGAAAGCTTTTTCCATATCTATTGAGATAACCTTATGTTTTTTGTCTTTGGCTTTGTTAATATGATATATTATGTTTATTTATTTATGTATGTTGAACCATCCCTTCATCCCTGGGATGAATCCCAATTGTTCATGGTGTATAATCTTCCTGATGACTCGCTGCATTCTGTTTGCCAGTATCTTACTGAGGGTTTTAGCATCTATGTTCATTAGGGAAATTGGCCCATAATTCTCTTTCTTAGTTAGGTCCTTCTCTAGTTTTGATATCAGCTATATACTTGCTTCCAGGAATGAGTTAGGGAGACTTACTTCCATTTCAGTTTCATTAAAGAGTTTGAGAAGTAGTGGTGTTAGGTCTTCTCTAAATTTCTTATAGAATTCAGCTGTGAATCTGTCAGGGCCGGAACTTTTCTTTGTTGATAGGTTTTTAATTACATCTTTGATTTCATTGATTGATATTGAGTTACTTAGGATTTTTATATCTTCTTGATTAAGCTTTGGTAGTTCATATGTATCTAGGAATCTGTCCATATCTTCTGTATTTTCCATCTTATTAGAATACAAGTTTTCAAAGTAGATATAGATGATCTTCGGAATTTCTGCAGGGTCTTGTGATTGTACCCTTTTCATTCCTAATTGCATGTATTTGAATCTTTTCTTTCTTTGTTTTTTTTGATAAGGTTGGCTAAGGGTTTGTCAATTTTATTTAATTTTTCAAAGAACCAACTCTTTGATTCATTGATTCTGTGTTTTTTTTTTTTTTTTTTTTTTTTTTTTTTTTTTTTTTTTTTTTTTTTTTTTTTTTTTTTTTTTTTTTTTTTTTTTTTTTTTTTTTTTTTTTTTTTTTTTTTTTTTTTTTTTTTTTTTTTTTTTTTTTTTTTTTTTTTTTTTTTTTTTTTTTTTTTTTTTTTTTTTTTTT
>RJWM01001311.1:0-102089 GCA_004363535.1 Dasyprocta punctata | reverse complement strand
ACTAAATCTCACTATACAGGTCATATTGGCCTTAGGCTCTCTTTGTAGTCCATGCTGGTCTTGAACTTGCAACGATCCTCCTGCCTCAGCCTCCCAAGTGCTGGGATTACAGGAGTGTGCCACCACTTCTAGTCTGTATTAAATTTTTAGTTTCCAAAATGTTAATTTCTGTCGGATCTTTATAATTTCCTCCCTCGTACAAGCTTTTTTTTTTAAATTTATTTAAGGGAAAAAAGAACAGAAAAAAAAAGCAAAAGAGACAAACGATAACAACAAATCCATTACAATAACGACATAGGTTTACAAAACAAGATGATAGGAATTTGACAATGGTTGCAATATTGCATATCATTACCTTCAAAAGGGTTCTTTAGATTAACAGATATAGACATGTAAAATTGATCTAATCATACAAATATTAACTGTTCTTTTCCAATAACTAATATATTTAGTAGTTGGTCATTTTAGCTATCTTGTGTATACATATATACAAATTTATGTCTTTTTTCTTTTCCCTTTCTTCTTTCCTCCTTTTCCTTATCCCAATTACTTTTGCTCTTTGAGCAGTTTCTTATCCTTGCAGAGTATTTATTGTAGATTTTGGATCGTATATACTTTTTCAGTTTCTTACACTAGGGAGACAATATGGTATTTACACATGTGAGTTTGATTTATTTCACTTATGAGTATGGTCTCAAGTCATGTCCATTTCCTTATAAAAGTTTTGATGCAATCTTTATTGATAGCTGAGTAGTACTCCATTGTATAAAAATACCACATCTTTTTTATCCATTCCTTGATTGATGGGCACATGGGTTGTTTCCAAGATTTGGCTATTACAAATTGTGTTGCTATAAACATGGGTGCACAAATATCACTGTAGTATAATATTTTCAATTCTTCTGGGAAAATGCCCAGAAGTGGGATAGCTGGGTCAAATGGGATCTCTAATCCTAGCTTCTTGAGGAATCTCCACACTGCTTTCCACAGTAGTTGCACCAGTCTACACTCCCACCAACAGTGGAGAAGAGTTCCTTTTTCCCCACAGCCCCTCCAGCATTTGTTATTGGTTGATTTTTTTTATGTTGGCCATTCTTTCTGGGGTGAGATGGAATCTCAGTGTTGTTTTAATTCGCATTTCCTGAATGACCATTGATGTTGAACATTTTTTCATATATTTATTTGCCATTTGTATTTCTTTCTCTGAGAAGTGTGTATTTGTCTCAGATACCCATTTTTGGATTAGGTCCTTGAATTTTAGGGGCCTGATTTTTTAAAATTCTTTATATGTTTTAGGTAGAAGTCCTTTGTCTGATTGACAGTTGGCTAAGATACTTTCCCAATTTGTGGGTTTTCTTTTCACTCTGTTGGAGATTTCCTTTGACATGCAAAATCTTTTTAATAAGATAAGATCCCAGTTGTTGATTCTGGGAAGTATTTCCCGTGCAGTTTGATTTTTGTTCATGAACTCTCTGCCCTATATTGCCAAGATTTTTACCTACTTTGTCTTCCAGCAAATTTAGTGTCTCTGTTTTAATATTCAGATCTTTGATTCATTTTGACTTTAGTTTAGTGCATGGTGATAGACATGGATCTAGTTTTAGTTTACAGCATATGGAAAGCCGGTTTTTCCAGCACCACTTATTAAAAGAGGCTATCTTTCTTCCTATGTACATGTTTGGCTCCTTTGTCAAAGATGAGGTGGCTGAGTGTGTTTGTAGTTGTGGCTGTATCTTCTAATCTATTCCATGGATCTTGAGGTCTGTTTTTATTCCAGTACCATGCTGATTTTATCACAGTAGCTTTGTAATATTGTTTCAAATTGGGGATTGTGATCCCTCCTGCCTTACCTTTGTTGCCCAGAATTCCCTTCACTATTCTAGGTTTCTTCTGGTTCCAAATGAATTTTAGAAATGATTTCTCTAGCTCTGTGAGGTATGCAAGTGGTATTTTGTTTGGGATTGCATTAAATCTGTATAACAATTTTGGGAGAATGGCCATTTTCACAATGTTTGTTTTTCCTACCCATGAACAGGGAGTATCTTTCCATTTTCTGAAATCCTCTTCGGTTTGCTTTTTCAGAGTAATGTAATTTTCACTGTACAGATCTTTTACTTCCTTTGTTAGATTGATTCCTAAGTATTTCATTTTTTTTGGATGCTGTAGTGAAGGGTGTGCGTTCCCTTATTTCTCTCTCAGTGAGTTTGTTGTTTGTGTACAGAAATGCTATTGATTTTTGAGTGTTGGCCTTGTATTCAGCAACATTACTGAATTTGGTTATTACATTTAGAAGTCTTTCAGTGGATTTTTGGGGATCTTTTCTATGTAGAGTATCATATCATCTGCAAACAATGATAATTTAACTTCTTACTTTCCTATCCTTATTCCTTTTATTTCTTTCTCTTGTCTAATTGCTCTGGCTAATGTTTCCAGAACTATATTGAATAGGAGTGGTGATAATGGACATCCTTATCTTGTTCCTGATTTTAGATTGAAAGTTTTCAGTTTTTCTCCATTTTTAGTAAGATGTTGGCTGATGGTTTATGATATATGGCTTTTATCAGGTTGAGGTAGGACCATCTATTCTGATTTTCTGTAGAGTTTTTATCATGAATGAGCGTTGGATTTCGTCAAAACCTTTTTCTGCATCTATTGAGGTGATCATGTGCTTCTTGTCCTTGGCCCTGTTGATACGGTGTATTACATTTATTGATTTGCATATGTTGAACCATCCCTGCATTCCTGGGATAAATCCCACTTGATCATGGTGTATAATCTTCCTGATGACTTGCTGTATTCTGTTTGCCAGGATTTTTGCATCTGTGTTCACTAGGGAGATTGGCCTGTAATTTTCTTTTTTGGTTGGGTCTTTCTCTGGTTTTGGTATTAAGGTAATACTTGCTTCCAGGAATGAGTTAGGGAGACTTGTTTCCCTTTCAATGTCATTGAAGAGTTTGAGGAGTGTTGGCATTAAGTCTTCCCTAAATTTCTTGTAGAATTCAGCAGTGAATCCATTAGGACCTGGGCTTTTCTTTGTTGGTAGGGTTCTAATTACATTTTCAATTTCATTAGCTGAAATTGGGTTATTCAGTGTATTGTTGGATTTTGTTTCTTAACCTACTCTGCCCGTCTGTTTCTTTTTATTGCTGAGTTGAGACCATTTACATTGATTGATATAACTCATATGTACTGACTTACCTGTGTCATGTTATCTTTCTGTTGTTGGTTTTCTATATTTTCTGTTTAATTGTTTGCCCTGCTTAGTGGTTTCCTTTTGCTGTTTTTCTTGGGGTTGCAGTTATCTTTGTCTCTTTCTAGAATGTCTTTCAGTACTCTTTGTAGTGTTGGTTTGGTGGCCATAAATTTCTTCAGTTGTTCTTTGTTGTGAAAGTATCTTATTTCTCCATCAATTTTTAAAGATGGTTTTGCAGGACACATCAATCTGGGTTGAAAGTTGTTTTCTTTCAGGATTTGAAATGCTTCACTCCATGCTCTTCTTGATTTGAAGGTTTGTGTTGAGAAGTCTGCCATAATTCTGATAGGCTTTCCTTCATAGGTGATCTGTTTCATATTTCTGACAGCTTTTAGTATTCTGTTCTTGTGCTGTATTTCTGATATCCTAATTATTATATGACTGGGTGAAGATTTATTTTGGTTATGGTTAATTGGGGTTCTGTATGCCTCATTTATGTGTATATCAGATTCTCTTCTCATGTTTGGAAAATTATCTGCTATTATTTCTGCAAATTGTCTTCACAGGTCATTTGTATTGACCCCTACTTTTTCGTTGATGCCTATTGATCTCGTATTGTTTCTGTTGGCATCATCTTGCAGCTGTTAAATTATTGTTTCCGGGTTCCTTGTTACTTATAAGAGATCTTTTTTTTTTGTGATCATAAGCTTCCATACTGTCTTCAAGGTCTGAGACTTATCTTCAGCTTCATTCAAGCAGTTTTGTCAACTTTCAATGGAATTGTTAATTTCCTGAATTTCCCTTTGAATCTATTTCATGCATTCTATTTGTGTCTTATTTTGTTCGTTCAAAGTTTCCATCATTTCCTTATGTTCTTATATTTTCTTATCTTGATCTTCTTTAGATACATGCAGCATTTCTTTCATAATATTTGTCATTTCATTTTTTTAGCTGAGAGATTATTTCTGATCTGATTTCCTCTGTCGCTTCATGGAGTTGTTTCTTTACTTCAGCTGCTATCATTTCAGAAAGTTCAGTATGTGATTCCCAGTTTGTTCCATTTCAGTGTCTCTTGGGTTTGTTCTTGGTGGACTGGAGGACTGAGACTGCCTCTTTCTCTTTTGTTTTGTCATTTTCTTCTGGGACCTGTGTGGCTGGGCAGGCAGCCTCGCGATGGATTGCTCTGGAACACTGTGCTGGGTAGAGCTTCAATCCTCCAGTATCCCCATGGCTAGCCAGGGCACACCCCCAAACTATGGCACTGAATCTTTGTGCTCTGTGGCCTGTGAGGCTGGCCATGTGTTCCCCTGATGTACTTTTTTGGGTTGCTCTGGGACACTGGGCTGCGTAGATCTTGTATCCTCCCTGCAGCTAGCAGGGCCCATCCCTGGAGCTTGTCATCAGGGCCTAGAACATCTGGCTGTGCAGAGTTCAGAACCTCCGCAATCCAGGTGGCTAGCAGAAATGGCACCCCTGAGGTGTGACGCTGGGGCCTTGTGCCTGGTTGGGTGGAGTTCAGAATCTCTGGGATCCAGGCAGCTAGGCAAAGCCCGTCCCAGAGTGTGGCACCACTGGGACTTTGAGTCTGGCAGCAAGGAGTTCAGAGCCTCTGGAGTGCAGGGCAGTCCCGAGCGTGCCCCAAGCTAATGGTACTGGGGCCTTGTTCCTGGCGGGGCAGAGTTCACAATCTCTAGGACCTGCCACGTGGCTGCACCCCTGAACAATGGAGCTGCCACCTTGTGTTCTAATGGGCAGAGCACAAATTCTCCAAGCCCCTGCAGCTATGTTGGCTGCTCCCTGATAAGCAGCTCTGGGGCTCTGGCCTGGGCTGGGCTCAGTACTTCTGTGTCCTGTGAGGCTGGCTGGGCATTCCGCTGCTGGATTGCACTGGGACGCTGGGCTGGGCAGAGCTGGGATCCTCTGCAGCTAAAGAGGATTCACTCCTGGAGTGTGGTGCTGGGACCTTCCGCCTGGCTGGGTGGAGTTCAGAATCTCTAGGACCCAGGTAGCTAGGTGTAGTGCACCCCGGAGTGTGGCACCACCCAGACCTTATGTCTTGTATGAGCTTTTGGTTTAGCCTGCTCTTCTTTTTCTAGAAGTTTTAGGTCCATCATTAAGTTGTTTATATGTGCTTGCTCTGTGTTCCTGGTATGGGGTGTTTACTGCTATAAATTTTCCTCTGAAGACTGTTTTCATTGTGTCCCATAGGGTCCAGTATGTTGTATTGTTGTTATCATTCAATTGTAAAAATTGTCTAATTCCTTCTTTAATTTCATCTGTGACCCATTGGTTGTTCAGCAGGGTGTGATTTCATTTCCATGTATTTGAAATTTCTCTGGTTTCTTTTGCCATAGATTTCCAATTTCATTGCACTGTGGTCTAATAGTATGCATGGGATAATTTCAGTTCCTTTGCCTTTACTTAAGCATGTTCTGTGGGCCAGTATGTGATCTGTTTTGGAGAAAGTTCATGTGCAGTTGAGAAGAAGGTGTATTCTGATGTTGTGGGGTGAAACACTATAGTAATCTACGAAGTCCATTTGTTCAAAAGTTTGATTTAGTTCTAATATTTCATTATTAATTTTTTGTCTACTTGATCTTTTTGTGGAGTATTGAGATCTCCCATTATAGTTGTATTAGGGCTTACTTGTTTTTTTATATCTGTTAGTATTTGTTTTATATAGTTGGATGCACTGGTATTTGTTGCATATATATTTATGATTGTTATCTCTTCCTCTTGGATTGTTCCCTTTACGAGGATGTAGTGAACTTCTTCATCACTCTTAATCAGTTTTGGTTTGAAATTCACTTTGTCTGCAAATAGAATAGCTACCCCTGCTTTTATCTGGGTTCCTGTTGCATGGAGTATTGTTTTCTATCGTTTGATTTTCAGTCTGTGAATTTCTTTTTGAATTATATGTGTTTCTTGTAAGCATCATATTGTTGGATGTTGCTTCTCGGTCCATTCTGCCCTTCTGTGTCTTTTGATTGGTAAATTGAGACCATTAACATTGATAGTTATAACTGATATGTATTGATTTATCCTTGTCATGTTATTTTCCTGTTGTTGGCTCCCCTGTTTCTTTCCCCCACTTCTAATTGTTTTCCTTGCCTGGTAGATTTCTTCTGTTGGGGTTCATGGAGCTGTAGTCCTTATTATCTCTTTCTAGAATGTCCTACAAGACATTTTGGAGTGCTGGTTTAGTGGCTATAAATTTCCTCAGATGTTCTTTGTCATGAAAGTATCTTATTTCTCTATCAGTTTGGAAAGATAGTTTTGCAGGGTACATCAGTCTGGGTTGAAAGTTGTTTTCCTTTGTAACTTGGAGTATTTCACTCAAAGCTGTCCTTGACTTGAGACTTTGTGCTGAGAAGTCAGCTGTAATTCTGATGGGCTTTCCTTTATAGGTGATTTGTTTCTTTTCCCTAACAACTTTTTTTTCCCCCTAACAACTTTTAAGATTGTATTCTTGTGTTGAGTTTCTAGAATCTTGACTATATGTCTGGTTGTAGAATTTTTTGATCATGACTAATTGGAGTTCTATATGCCTCACTAATTTGTATGTCAAATTCTTTTCCTCTATCAGGAAAATTTTCTGCCATGACGTCTTTGAACATGTTTTTTAAATATAATTTGTGCTATCTCCTTTTTTATTGACTGCAATTAATCTTAAGTTATTCTTTGTCTCATCTAGCAGCTGCTGATTGACTTGTCATGGTCCCTTGCTATTTTTGAGAACTCTTTCTTTTCCAGATCACTATCTGCAAGCCTGTCTTCAGTTTCTGAGTTCCTGTCCTCACATTGACCTAATCTGCTTTGAATACTTTCAGTGGAATTTTTATTTTCCTAGATATGTGCTTAAATCTGCTTTGTGGATTCCATTTCTTTCATATGTTGAGCTTTCATAATTTTCTTAAGCTTGTCTATTTTATTGTCTGTATCTGCTCTAGTGTCACTAAAGAAGGTCTTCATCTGAGAGATTATTTCTGATTTCATTTTTTTCCAGAGCCTCATTCAGTTGCTTTGTTGTTACCACTTCAGGAAGGCCAGGTGGGAAACTTTCAGATTTTTCCACCTCTTTGGCCCCTGGATTTTGCCTTTGCTGAACTTGATGTCTGGGGTTGCATTTCGTTTAAGTGTCTTCATTTTTAATTTCTTTTTTTAGTTTAATTCCTGGGGTGATGTTTGTAAGTTGCCTTTGGAGGGTTGCTTTATTGCTAGTATTTAGGATCCCTAGGTGATGACTACTTCTCTCAGGTATCTTCCAGGTGGTAGCTGTATTTTGGGTTTGAGTCTGTTGGAAGATCTTACCTTTTCAGTTTGTGGGTGATGCGAAGTTGTTGTTGGTTTGGTTCAGTCCCTGGTTCTTTGCAACTGTGCCACAGTATTTTCTGTGACGCCTAGTCAATCTCAGTCATGACCAACAGCTGTTTAGAACAATTGTGTCAGTTTTGGCTATAGTGGTACCAATAGCATGAAACACATCGTAGAGAATGAGAAACAGAGCTAACCTTTAATTTGCCTCTTCTAACCATATGAACTAGATTTGTGGTTATATAACAAAATCTAAAATAAACCAGGAAATTATATGCAGTATACAAGTCGGTTTTGTCCTCAGGGGTTAAAATTTAAAATGGATTAAGGAGAAAATAGAGAAGTGGAAGAAGAGGAAGAGATTAGAAATAAGGTTGGAGGGCAAAGGGGGTTCATGCCAACTTTGAGAAACTGGTGCAGAAGACTGAAGGAAAAGAGAGATGGAAGAGATAAAAGGAAGAACAGAACAGTATCACACCCACAAAGAGGCTAGGAATCATGTTTACACTCATATAAAAACAAGATCAAATAATGAAGGAAAAAGAAAAAAAAAAAGCAAGTTCACTTCCAGAATTCTCTCTAGTTTCACTAGTAGACAACCTGTGGAGACAGAGTGTTGATTTGTGTGGTACAATGGATAATCTCAGCCAGCCTACCCCGAGACCAGACTCGTTGGGCTTGTTGCAGTCCAGGTAATTTCCACAGATCTGAGCTAAGTTGGGAGCCGGCAGCAGTTCTGGGTTCTGAGCTTAGCCGGCCCCTCTCCAAGATGGCTCCCGGCTAATTGCTGTCTTCTGTGTGAGGACTAAGCTCTCTGCACTCATGGCCAGTCAGTGCCGTCCCTCCCATCTGCTGCTCCCCTCTACTATCCTGTCACTGGTCACTGTCACCGTGGGTGTGCAGGTTTGAACCTCTCCTCTCTCACAGTGAGTCTTGTCTCGGGGTGAAGGTGCCACCAGCTACTTCCTTCTTGGTTTGAATGTCTCTTGTCACTGTCTCTGTGGCCTTCAGTTTGCACTTCAGATTTGTTGCTGGGTCCAGTGGACCCACTTTCCACTTTCTTTCTTTTTTTTTTTTTTTTAATTTTATTTTAAAGATGATAAAACCAAGGAAAATAAAACAGAATAAAAGCAGTAAAACATAAACCAGTATAAGTGATACAGGACTTCAAAACCTTACAAAACCAACAATAGTTACCATAATGCCTTTTGTTGTCTTCAGAATAGCTGCAGATACTATTGGACATAGTAAAATTCGAAAAGCACAGAATAGAATAGAAACAGTAGAACCAAAACAGTGAATACAATAAAGGACTTCAAAACAAGCCACTTGTACATCCCAAATGGCTACCATAATGTCTTGTTATCTTTCAAATAGCTGCTCATGCTATCAGATTTAGCATAATCAAACAAAACAAAAGAGAGTAAAACCCAACCCAACAAAGCAATGAAAATGATATGGTTTCCAGGTGGGGATCACTTCCTGGCAAGGCCTGGTTCTTTCCCTCCACAGTCTGCAAATGGTGCAGACTCACAGAGAGAGGCTTGGGTGTGGCTGTCCCTGCTCTAGCAGCAGCTGGCGCGTGGCACTGGTTTCCAGGCAGGGATCACCTCCTGGTGAGGCCCCTGGTTCTCTCTCCCACTGCAGTCTGCAAATGGCATTGACTGCACCTTCCACTTCTTATCTTCTTCATGGTGATACATTCCAGTGTCTGGATGGTGATTCTCAAAGAGGCTGTTTTCTCTCCTGATTACTGCTCTGCCATCTTGATCTCTTTCATAAATCACTATTCTTATATTCTCTTCCTTTTTTTTTTTCTTTCTCTATTTATCTCATTGCCACAGGTGATTTGTGTTCCTCATACTTAGCTGTTCATGAGAAATAAAATTATTAATAAATAAGTTTAAGATAGAAAACCAGTAGAAAAGTTAAATCTCCAAACTAGGGCTGGTGACTTAGCTCAGCAGCTTAAGTGCTTGCTTAGTAAGTGTGAGGTTTGATCCCCAGTACCAAAAAAAAAAAAAAACCCAAAGTCTCCAAACTAGTTTTTTAAAGGAAAAAAAACCAAAACTATCACTAACAGGCTATGTAAAACTTTTGCTAGAAATTCTAAAAAAATTCTAAGAAAATTTTGAGAAAAAAAAGATATTTAGACTGGGAAGGTACTGAAAATACAAAGATAAATGAGATAGTTTCTGCCTATAAGGAGGCAGTTGTGTGTTACAGATATAGTGCCCTTTCATATGAAAAAATAATTTATGGACCAGTATTATATTTAAAGGATGCGTGTGTGTGTGTCGTTATATGTATATATATATATGTATATATATATATATATATATATATATATATATATGTATATATTTAAAGACAATGACTTTAAAAGCAAGAATTTCTTTAAAAGCTTCCCTACTCTGTTTTCCTTATTTAATAGTTTGGCTTTTCTGCCCAGTGCAGTAAGATATGAAGAACAGTGAGGAGACCTGTAGTGTTGGGAAGTTTCTATCTTGTTTGTTCAGACTTGAAACAGAGAAAACATATTTCTCATTGAAAACAGTGTCAACAGTAGATGAAAGTAAGAAGAATGGAATGGAGAGGGGCAAGATCTTCTCTTTTGAGACAGACCTGATAGAACTCAGACCCTAAGAAATTACTGATTAAATTTGAGATTCCTTTAATTGTCTCAATATTGTTAACTTTTAGTTTGGCCAGTAATTAGTAATGGCTTTGAGGCCTCTTTTCTTAACCTAGACTGCATACCAGAATCATCTGAGAAGCTTAAAAAGCAAGTAAAACAGATGCCTGGAACCAATCTTTAGAACAATTAAGTCATTTTTTTCTAGGGAATGGTAAATGATGTTGCATATCTTTTCATGTGCTTGTTGGCCATTTGTATACCCTATTTGGAGAATTTCTATTCAACTTTTTTTCCCTACTTTAAATTTCATTGAATTTTCATTGAGTTGCAGGAATTCTTTATAAGACTGTCTACATAATACTGGCCCTTAGATAAATGATTTGTAAATATTTTATTCCATTCTGTTGTTTTTTCATTTTCCTCATAGTTCGTTTACACAAAAGTTCTTAATTTTAATGAAATCTAGTTTGCTAATTTTTTCTTTTGTTGTTCATAATTGTGCTGTCTTATTTAAGGGTCAGTGGCCAAATCCGAGGTTATATTTACTCTTGTGTTTTCTTCTAAGAGTTTTATAGTTTTTACTTTTATATTGAGGTTGTTGATACATTTTGAGTTAATTTTTGTTTGTGGTGTGAGGTAGGGTCCCAACTCTGTTCTTTTGCATGTGTGTATTCAGTTACCCTAGCACTGTTTGCATAAGCAACTCTTCTTTCCTCATTGATTGGTCTTGGTGCCCTTGTTGAAAGTTATTTTCTCTTTCTTTTCGTTTCTCTTTCTTTTTAGCCTCTATTTTCAGGGGCCTCTTGCACTCGTTTGTGTGTGTGTGGGTGTGTGTGTGGTTTTGTGTAGTAAGTTGGTCAGCTTTCTCCACTGCCACTTTAAGTTTGAATTTTGTCTGATCTGCTCATATTTACATTATTATTTTCTAGGTAGGACAGTTTGGTTTAGTTTTGATTTTCCTTTGGCCCAGTACCTTTTATTTTTAATCTTCCAGTCACTGCATTTTCATTCATATACTTTTGTTTGTTTAAATTATTTTCTAACTTCATTGTAGTATAACATGTCCCTGTGTGTGTGTGTGTGTGTGTGTGTCTATCCATATCCAGTCATTACCTTGTCCAGAGACTCTTTCTTGTCTCCCCTAGCTCTCACTCAGCCCCTAGGTCTAACTTCTGCTCTTTCATTGTCCAGTCATAACTTCTGCTGACCTCACATTCTCATGAGTGTGTTGAAGCGATCTTTTTTCTCCTTTGCCTTTCCCACCACACTGGAATTCTCCGCAGTTGTAATCATTTTTGTTTTATCTTTCTATACACAGTAGCTCTTAACACACAGCAAGAGCCCAGCTAATGATTGTTCAATTGAAAATTCCCCAGTATTCCCTTCCTTACTCCCGGTTGTTTAAGGTTAACAGAGTTTCTATTTATAAACGAATTTTGGAAGTCCAAAGGTTATCATTCTAACCAGAGAAGGACTTTGTTGGAAAGATACACTACTAATCTAGTGTTGTTAGCCTTTGATCTGAAGACCCTATGAATATTTTATTTAGCACTTAGGAGGTTAATACTTCCTCACTTTGCAAATGAGGGTCCTACAGCTGGTAGGAGACAAGTCCAAAGTCTGAGCACAGAGTTTAATTTCTGTGCAGTCAAGTAACATCTTGTCTTAGGAACCCTGATCACTTCTGGAAGAACAGGTCTTCCTACTTGTACCTCTGCCAAGAACCTGGGAAATGATGCCATTATTTCCAGTTTTCTGTTATCTTTATCTTCTCATACCAAACTTTAAACTGGTTATGAAGTGAAGTCTATTCTTGTTCCTTTTGTGATTTCTTTATAGTAGTTTAAAAGTTCAAGTTTAAAAGTTTTCTGTAGTAGCTTGATATTCAATTTTTATTTTAGTATCTCTGTGTTTTTTAAAACTATCGGAAATTTACTTTGGTTTTAACTTTATACTTCTAATTTCAAATTGCTCTAGTGGTGATGTATCTTAATAGCAAGTCTTGTATTGCTGGATTTTTAGATTACTGACAGAATTGCACTATGAATACTTTTTTGTTTGTTAGTTTTGAGGCAGCGTCCACAATGTAGTGCAGGCTGGTCTTGAACTCACTTATGTAGCCCAGATTGGCCTTGAACTTACAGTGATCTTCGTACCTAAGCCTCCCAAGTGCTGAGATTACAGGTGTGTGCCATCACACACACCCCTGAATACTTTTCTAGAAGCCATTTTTCTTTTATTTTCCTTGTGATAGTGTTATTACTTATGACAGCGAAAGGTCTTCTTTCTTCTGTTCTCCAGTTGAGGTGTCACCTTATTAGCTATACATTTCCAAAGGATTAAAGAAATGAACACATATTTAATCAGGTATTTGTTGACTAGGTGCAGAGCTTTGTGCTGGGTGCTGATTTGCTGGGTAGCTCTTATTGAGGGGAACTCTGCTTTAGGATAGTACAAAGATCACTGTGTCTGCAAAACATATTTTTGTTCACTTTAATGTGGATTAACCCAACTTCATTGGTTTTGTTAAAGTTGGCATTCTCATAATGTCTGTGGGTCTAGTAAGTGCAGTTTTGACTTTTTTTTTAATACTAATCAGGAACAAGAAAGTACTTGGAATATTGTAGACTTTTCCAACTGTCTTTGTCTTCATTGTTTAAAAGTGTATTTCAGTGCTGGTTATTGGATCTCACTTTAGATTTATTGGTGGGACATTTAAAACTACCTGACATCCAACGAAGTGGAGAATTTTGATTTTCAGTTTTTAAAAAAGGCCAATTTAAAGAAAGTAATGAATGATAAAAATTATTTTTTTGGCTAGACAAGTAAGTAATCTTCTGGAGAGTATTTGTTCCTGTTTCAAATTGCAGTTTAAATTATATAAAGACAATTTCTTAGTTTTTTTTTTTTGGAGTAAATTTATTTGTGAAGAATGGATGAAAATAATTTTGAAGAGGTAAAACAAGCTGTTTTATTCTCTTTCAGGAATTCACTTAAACAACAATCTAAACCACTTGAAATTTAGCTTGGATCACCATAGATTGTCTTCCGCTGCACAAACAACAGCAAAACAAGGGAAAGTGGATCACCCCACCACCAGAGCAGGAAGTGACAAGATTGTTCTGTTGGTGTGTAACAGAGCCTGCACTGGGCAGCAGGGGAAGAGGTGAAGAAAGCCAACTTATTTTCCAATAAATAATGAAACTTTCAAAGTCAAATACCTTCAAATGTTCTGAAGAAGCAGGGGTGAAAAATCCTTATCTTGTGTGTGTGTGTGTGTGTGTGTGTGTGTGTTTTAATTCCTTCTAAATATCGATACCTCATTTGGTGGGTTAGGAGTGGGAGAGTATAAAATTAGGGTGGTAGAATCTGGGTTGGAAGGGTTCTTAAAGCTCATCTAGTTTCCAAAGGCCCATTTCATATGTATTTCAGCTTAGACTCTTGTTCTAGACCTATATCCAGCTACTTTCTTAATAGATGTAAAAAAAAAATTCTTAACTCATCTACATGATTGATACATGCCCCTCAGTGCTCCTCATTCTTATGTCCCAAGTTGAACTCTATCTGTCCCTATAAAACTGGCCCTCTAATATTTCCTATCTTAGAAGATGGCACCAGTATTCATTCAGCTTAGTAAATCAGAAATTTTGGAGGCAGAAATGTCCCTCATGTCTGTCTGCTGCTTTCTCTAGGAAATTGGGGGAGATTTAGGATATCTTTTAAAGCAGTTTTATCACAGCACTATTGTCACCTGAGTATTAATAAGAAGTGTTTCAGGGAGAAAGGGCTGTTATTTTTGAAGTATTTTTCAGAATAGTCTACATCTGAATCTTTAAAATTTTGCTTTGAAATAGGTTCCTTGGATGGTCAGTAACATAAATGGAAAATGTCTTGATGCATATATTTATGATATTTATTAGCAAAAATGTTAGTTTTTACAGCATGTGAGGCACTTGTTTAAACCCTGGGGATTACAACAACAAACAAGATAGACAGGGCATGTGTCCTGCTGGAGTTTGCATTCTGTTTGTAAACACAGCTAAACCAACATGTTTAACCTGAGACAAGGGTCACTATATCGAAGACATCAGCACAAGCTAGAATGAAGGAGTGCATGGGGATGAAGAGGGGCCAGCAGGTCTGATTAGAAAGGAAACTCAAGGTGTCCTGAGGAGGATGTAGCCATGGTGGGAAGAAAGAGAGCTATGCAAACGTCCTGAAGAGGATCCTGTGTAGGGAGAACATTGGATGCAGTCATTAAGATTAGAAAGAATGAGGCATGTTTAAGGCACAGAGGAAAGGTATCTCATCCAATTTATATGCAATAGCTGTAGAATCCTCTCTGTGTCTCTTAAAGAGTGATGACAGTGTCTTCACAAGCTTAAATATTACGTGACTCCTCTTATGAGAAACCCTAAGTTTAAATAACTTAAAGAGCAAAATAAAAGAAAATCAATAGGAATGGAGATGGGAACGGGATCTGGAGATGGAGGGAAGGAGAGGTGAGGGGGAAATAAAAAGAATCAGAATGTGTTACATACTTGAACCATGTACCCATGATGAATGTGACTATTATATACTGCAAACCTATACTAATAAAAAAGTGAAGATAGTGTCGTATGAAAACTGTGGGTTACATGAGGCTCATTTCACATCAGTAGTTTTTAGGTGGTTAGGCTTACTGTTGAGTACTCCTATAAGCAAATAGCTAGTTGGCTATTAGGAAGGGTTCTTGGTAATATTAGCACTTTTGCTGGAGCCTGGTTTTGAGCCAGAGTTCACTTGTTAGTTAGATAAATTGTCATTCATTCATTCATTCATTCATTCGCCATCCACTTTTTTGTAGGCATTGGCTGTTCTGGCTGCTAGGATAAGTAAATCGCAGTTACTGCCATCAGATAATGCAGTGTGTTGGTGGAGACAGCAATATAGACAGGCAGATACAGCAAAGTATAGTTAGTACTGTGGCCCATACAGGGAGCACACTAACAGGGTGCTTACTGGAGAAAGATACTTCTTTGGGTCTTTGTGTGGATGAGTAGGAGACAGCCTAAAAGATGGGTTGGGAGGGGTGTTCCAAGCTAGTGAGTGAAATGAACAAAGATCTGGATGTGTGAGACAAGGACACATTTAGAGATCAGCAAATATGTTTGAATGACTAGGGCTGTGATGGTGAACCTTTTTAAAGCTTTCAGTGATACAAACAGCCTGCTGTGGAATGCCTGCCATACATTTGCCACCAGTGGATTAGGGCATGTGTGAAAGTTGAGGGTAGACCAGTAGTCCTCAACTTCAGCTGCATATTAGAACCACCTGGGGCTCTTGGAAAAAAAAAAGAGGGTCCTTGAGCCACATTCCAGGTGATTTTGTTAGAATCCCTAGAAATTGGAGTTGGGCACTACTTTTTTGATGCTGCTTTGGTGCTTTCAGTGTGCAGCTGAGACTGAGAGTCCCAGTACTGCTTCTGATTCTTTAGCCCATAGGAACCTGGCCAAGACCAGGCAGCTTCCAATCTGAGGTTGGAACTCACTGGCAGTATCACTTGCTTGTTGTTACCTCCGTTATTGTTTGACTACCAGGTTATGACTGCTTGCCTGTTAACCCTTCCAGCCCTAACTGTTCCTGTGTTACTTCACTCCTTGTAGGTTCCTGGCCACTCCTACATCGTTTTTTCACTGTTACTGTTAATACTTTTCCATCGCTACCTTATAGCCTAGCATTATACTCCAGAGAAGTCACTTTGGTGTATAAACCATTGAATTTTAGTTAGAAATCTGAGTTGTTCTTCTGACTTTTTCATCATCTCTTTGTGGAGTTACCATTGAATTTCCTGTTTGAATTCTGTCCTCAAACCAATTATATTGTGATTTCATAAGGGATTGCTGTACTTTTAAGGTGATTACAGTATTTGTATGATAGATTTGGACTGCCTTTTGTCTTGCACTTGGAGAAGACAATAGCATGGGACCTTTTACAGAAGGAAATCTTGGAAAAGATGAAGTATTTCTTGAGGCCTACTGTTTGCATTCAGGTGTGTAAATATTTTACTATCCCAGCAGAACATACATATATACTCAGTGAGGAAACAGTCATTACAATGAAATTTGAATTTGTTTTGTTCAGATTTTCAAGACTGAGAACTTATCTGTCATTTTATAAAAGGAACTAGTTGGTTACTCTAGGTTTTTCCTTAAACTGCTGTGACTTTTATAATATTTATAAAAGTTTAGTGTGTGCTCATCTTGGAGAAGTTATAGTAGAACCTTTATTTATACATTTAAAAATATTATTACTGTGTTAAGATATCTGTGGAAGACTGTTTAATATGCAGTGCAAGCAGTGTATTTCTTGTCTTCTACAACATTTGATATATAAATTGCATTTGGGTAAATTATATTTGAAATATATTAGGATGGCTCAGCAACCTAACAGTATTGTAGAGAAGCATTTTATAGCACAGTTTGCTGTAATGCCATCGTAAAACATGCACTTGAAGAGAAATTCAGTCCAGTTTCCATTGGATATTTGATGCAGGTGTGTCCCTTCAGTTTGCGTGTGGTCAGTGTTGTGGGAATAACATACTTGCTGCCCCAGGAGGAGAAGCCCTTGTGCCACCCGACTGTAGAAAGGTAAGGAAAAAAAAGATCATCTTCTAGAATGTCACATATGGTCATGTGTAATTTAAATTGATGCACTATATGATTCCTATATAAGTGTGTTAGGTGTTAAAAATTAAATACTTAGTTCTTATTCATATTTAAGTATGTAGTGTTTTATGAACTTTCTTACAGTCAGAAAAACCATGGAGCACTCAGGAAGCAAATTAAGTATGACCTGGGACTACAGATAAATTACACGTTTGTGTTTATCAAGATATTTCCAGAGTAGCTTTTTATGCATGACTTGGTTTTCCCTGAAACCCTAAAAAGCTAACTCCTGGCCTAAAAAATAAAGCACAAGTGCCACAGTATGTGAAATTTTTTTTCTTCAAAGAAAATGATTTTCATTAGTACATTTTAGGTATACATAATGATCACATTCATCACAGGGAATTTGTGCCTATAGATGATATGAATTGATTCTTTTCTTTTTCCCCATTCCCCTACCCTCCCATCAGCCCCTCTTCCCCCCTTTATTTACAAAAGCTTTGTTTCCATTTTTTACTTCTTTTCTCATTGTTTTAGTTTTCCCTTTCCCCTCCCTCTTCCCTTAGTTCCCTTTCCCATTTGAACATTTTTTTCCCTATTTCACAATATGTGTTATACATTTTGGTCCTTATTTACACTTTCAGTTTCTCACACCAGAGAAACAATGGGGTATTCACACTTGTGTGTCCAATTTATTTCACTTAATAGTATGGTCTCAAGGTATATCCATTTACCTAGAGATGTCTTAAGCATATTCTTCTTGATAGCAGAGTAGTACTCCACTGTATAAAAAACCACGTTTTCTTTATCTATTCACCAGGTGATGGGCATTTGGGTTGTTTCCAAGATTTGGCTGTTACAAGCTATGCTGCTGTAAACGTGGGTGTTCACATATCAATGTGGTATGGTGCTTTTCCTTTAGGAAGATGCCAAGAAAGGGATAGTTGGGTTGAATGAAACCTCTAGTCCTAGTTTTTGAGGAATCTCCACACTGATTTACCCAGTGGTTGCACCAGTCTGCACTCCCACCATCAATGGAGAAGAGTTCCTGCAGTATGGAACATTTTTCAATTTGAAATCTGATTACTTCTCTTTTATCAGACTTTGCTTTTTCTTTCCCCACTATCATAAACTTCCTACAGTGCCAAAGAACTGTTTGAAAATCCATACTATTTTATATGTGCCTTTGTATGTGTGGGTTTCTGAGTCCATAATTCTTTGAAGCTTTTATAGTATTTCTTTTTTTCCCATAGGATTAAGTTACTTTTCTTTGCTACCTCATGCTTTCCACATATTTTGATTCTGTCTGTGATGTTGTATTAGTGAAATTATATATATTAATGTATAAATTGATATATAAATTGGAAATTCATGCTTTTATTATATTTTTCAACAGATATTATAGCATCTGGATTTCAGGATTTAAATAAAATATACAGTTCTGTTTTTTAGCTCCTGGTTTGATTTTAAAGATGAGAATAGATTAGATTATAATCCAAAGTATTACAGCATAAGAAAGATTAAATGAATGATGTTGGGAGTGCTAAAAGATTTTCTCAGGAGATGGCAGCGGCCAGTGCACGGGGGCAGAGAGTGCTGCTTTCATGAAGGAGGGAGGAGGCAGGCACAATGTAGGTTGGCATGAGCACCAGTGTTGAGTGTGGAGCAGGTAGAGAAGTGGGAGAGCAGGCTGTTTCAGGAAATGCCTGTCCAGTCTCTGTGTGGATAAGAAATTGGGCAAAAATTGGAAAGGTGATAAAGAACATCTGAGAGTGATTGAGGACACTTACAATGTAATACCAGTTTTTTCCAGCCTCTCTATTTCTTTATTGGGCATTTTAATTTAAAAAATTTTCAACCCTCTTGTAAATTAGTTACTAAATCTGTATACATAATGATCTCATTAAAAATGTTTTCTTTTGGGGAACTGTGAAGAAGATTTTTCAGTAATCACAGGATTCTAGGTAAGAATATAATCACATTTAAGTAATACCATTTTTTAGATGGTAATATGTGGCTTTCCTATTTTAGAGCATTAAAATCTTGTGGACCTGGTGGTACTGCTCATGTGAAATTAGTAGTAGAATGGGACAAGGAGACAAAAGATTTGTGAGTATTTTTTTACTTAATATTTATTCAGACATTGTTTTAATTATTTTAGTAGCATACTGTTGATCTTCCAAATTAGCTGGAATATATATCTTTCTCTCTTTAGCTAAGTTTGTTGTTAATCGTTTTTTAAGCAGCCTATTTTTCCTTTCCTATAGTCTTCTCTATCTGAAAGTCTTAGAACACTTATCTGCTGCTGAGAGAGAAGCTGTATACTTACTAACTACTATGTAGGTGCAGTTACTTTCATTTTTATTACTGACCTGTCAAGTCTAGTAAGCTATGTCAGATGTATACCTTTAGATACAACGGACAGATATGATTTAGTCAGTAGTGTTCATGGGTAATTCCGGAAAAATTAACTTCAATTTAGTTCTTGAGATAACTTTGCAGACGGAGATCTTTTCAAGAACATTTTGGAATATTTAGAGGGGTTGGATGACCACTTTTGCTTTCTTATATTTTGAGTTTTTTGGTTATGAATTCATAGCTATTTTGTAAAGCTATAATTGTATTTTTATGTCTCTTCTGTAGGAAATTGACTGATAGTGCTTTGTCCTCTAATTGTAGCTTGTTTATAAATGCTGAAGATGAGTACATCCCTGACTCAGAAAGTGTCCGTCTACAGAAGGAGCGTCATCATCAGCCTCAGACCTGCACTTTATCCCAGTGTTTCCAACTCTACACCAAAGAGGAACGGGTAAGAGATTGGGCAGCATTTGTTGGGTGTTGACAGTAGTAGACAGGAGTCATGGCAAGATGACAGTGGAGAAATAAAATCTGCCCCAGAAGACTCCCCAGGGTTTTGTGTTTCCATGGGTTATACATATGCAACCAACATGTTAGTGCTATTCCTTTTAGGACTTTAACAGAAAGTAATTCAAATTTTTGATAGATTGGAATGTTCTAGAAATGAATCTTTGTAATTTTTTTTTTCTTTTTAATGGTTGATGATTTATTTTCTGTGTTTTAAATTATTTTCCTTAATGACAAAAACAATTGTTTTTCAACTTAGTACCTATGTCTGAGAACTTAGGTGTGAGGACCCATTTAAATTTAATTAAAGCAACAGAAAATTAGGAATTCTTTTCCTGAGTTGAATAAGCCCTATTTCAAGTGTCCAGTAGACATGTGTGGCTTCAATACTGAACTGTGCACACACAAAGTTCTGTAGGATAGCAGTGCTTTGGATCACACAGTGCTTTGCAGATACTAGGGACTCAGTAAATATTCAGATGAATGGATGGACAGATAGGGGGGTAGATAAGTCTGCGTGTGAGTTCTAGGCATGAGTGTTTTTAATGTGCCTTGAGAAACATTGGCAGAGCACTTGCAGTTTATCCACTCTTGTACTGATGTTTAGTATAATTTGACCATTAGTTTTTAGTTTTCACTTCTATACATAGGGAATTGGACAATTTCAGGATCGGAAGGTACTTTAAAACTTATTTTTTAATGGTTACATCTGTCTACTTAGTGTCAGATGGGTGATCGGTAAGCCTCCAAATACGTTCTGTTTTGAGGGGCTTGCCTGCACCACTTTTTCTTCAGATAACTCTGATAGTGACTGAAGTTAACCTGAAATATGTCCTGGTTACTACAACTAAGAGAGTGTTCTTCCTCTCACGTTTGTTCATACTCAAAACTCATGATTTTCTTTTTCTCTTCTTCAGATATGTGAAAATAGTTTTCATATTCTGACTGAATCTTCTCACCTCCAAGCTACTCATAGCTATTTCCTTTAATAGTAGTTTTTCATGAGACATGTTTTTTCAACTTTGGGCTTAATTATAAAGTAGCTGACTTGGAAAGTGACTGCTGTGAAAGTAGATTGTGTGGCACCGTGTTCTGTTTATCTCTTGGGACATAAATACATGATTTTTGAGATACTGAAAAATAATTCCAGAAAGGTTAGAGGTGAGCAGGTCTACTAGGTCACAGCGCTGGTGTTCACAAACATCTCAGTGACCTAGAATGATTAGTTGTTGCTAGCAAGATAGTTTTCAGAAGGGTTCATTCATTTAGGGGAAAGCAAAGATCCTGGGGTAGGAAGGAGGTTGGCATGATTATAAAACAGAAACGAGGCTGTGTGACTAAGAACACCAGAGTTTAAGGGAGAGAGTTAAGACAGTATAAGGTCTATGAGAACAGTAATTGTCTTTGTCGCTAAATAATTCTAGTATTCTAGAACAGTGTGTGGCACATGGGAAATGTTCAATAAACATGTACTGGATGCATGAGTGGTACTTGGGAAGTTAAATATTGGGCCTAAAATAATACTACAAATATAGAAGAAGAGGAGGCAGTAGGCTGCATGACAGTAACTTTGGGCTATAACTGTCTGTATGTTCAGTGTTGATCAGCAGTGCCACAAGAGTGTGAGCCATTGTTGTACTGCCTGACAGAGGCATTAGAACAGTGCCCAAAGCTCTGATAGTGACAGCACTACTCTTTTAATTGCTTCAGATATTTACTTTAAGCAATGGCAATCTGGGACAGTCTCTAATGTGTGGTGAGTGGGGTGCCTGGAAGTCAGAGTATATTTTGACACAGAAAGCCTTAAGGGGATCCAATATTAATTTCAGGCACTCTAAGGATTGTCTGTTGACAAAGGATTAAACTTAATTTTCTATAAAAGGCAGAATCTAAAGATTGTAAATTACAGGGAGTGTCATTTTGTCTTAAACATGAAAGATCTTTGTGGCAGACCCTCTGAAAGTGGAATCACTATCTGCTGAGCTAGTTCCCTTCCTTGGGAGGTGGAGTTGGTATTGGGCCCAAAATAACAGTATAAATATAGAAGAAGAGGAGGCAGGATGTTCAGAGTGTAGCCTACAGGTCTGAGAGCTTTTCAGCAGTGTACAGTGAGATCAATACAGATACCAGAGAAGCATCTGGGAAACTTTCAGAGCAGTTAGACATTGTTACAACATCAACATCCTTACTGTATTATGTGAAAGTATCTGTTTGTAATATATGAGAATTAAGTAAACCTGTAACACAAACATTGGGTTGGATGTTCATGTGCAAGGAATTTTAATATGTCACATAGAGATGTGGGCTTACCAGAAGGCAGTTTAGTTTCGGTCTTTTTGATTTACTCCCTTCTACCTAAAGATCTGTCCTTCCCTATCTTTCTTGCAAACATGGCTAGTCTCTTTGTTGTGAAAACAAAGTTCTCTTTGTTCTGCTTTTCTTTCAGTTTATGATACCAGTCTTTCTCCTCCTTTCTTTTGCCCACTTTATCTTGAGTAGTCCCATATTCCACCCCCTTCCACCCACTGGTACCTCTTGTCATCTCTCTGACTTGCATTTTTATACTGGTTGCTACAATTCTGGGTGGTTCCCAGTTTGCTGAGTTCAGTGGCCTCTACTTAGGCTACATTTGACCGCTGCATTGGATGTGGAAAGGATGACCACTCATTGCCATTCTTTTTTTCCTTGTGTATACAAATCTTCTAATTTTCCCGTTTTTCTGACTGTATATCTGAAGGCTCTGGTGGTTCTGAGTTTTGGTATTTTCCTTAAAATGATGCATTCCAAAATCTGTCCTTGGCTTCTTTCCATTTCAGTGGGAATTGTCATCCATTTCCAGGGATTCCTTTACCTCATTATATTGATGATCTCAGATCTGGTGTATCTTCTGAATACAGAATACATTTTTCATCTATTAGTACCTCTGAATTAATACATCCTCATTTTGAAACTTGTCCCTGCAGAGATGACATAAATGGATTTTGGGACCTTAGTTTGATGTTTAGAAAGACTTTGTTGATAGCAAGAGGGGAGGATTGTCTGGAGAGTTCAGTGCTTGGAGGAAAAAACGGACTTGATGAAGTTCAAGTGGGAATGAGTGAGGACTTGGAGTGAAGGTGGTGTTAGTGGGCACACAGAGGAGGAGACTGGTACAAGAAATAACAGAGAGAATTACTTTGGTTGAACATAGAGCAAGAGAAGGGAAGTTTGGAGTTTGGCATGGTTCTGTGTGTTCCATCTTTGGTGGGCAGCATTGGTATTTGCTGAGATAGGACATGCAGGAGCAGGAGGAGGGTCTATGCTGATGGAAAGATGATGAGTTGAGTGTGGGAATATACTGACTCTGGGGTGCTTCTGTGACACCTAACATCCTCTCTATAGTATTCAACAGTTTAATTATTCCTCTTGGAAGGATGATCTGGTCGGCACACATTCAGGTGCAAACTCTTCATAAGTACCTCTTGTGTTTGTGCTTGTTATTCCTTTGGCTTCCTCGTGGGCGATTTCCAGGGAGATTCTGAGTTGTTCCATGACCTGGGCAAGAAGTTAGTCTGTGTCTCTCAAGGTCTTAAGAAGCAGTGCATAACAGAAGTCATGCTTCTTGTTTTCAGCTTGCCCCAGATGATGCCTGGCGTTGCCCACACTGTAAGCAGCTACAACAGGGGAGCATTACATTAAGCTTGTGGACTCTGCCTGATGTGCTTATTATACACCTCAAGAGATTTCGCCAGGTAAGGCAATCTTCTATAATAGGAAAGGATAGCATGACTGAGTTTCCTGGCCCTCTCCTGGTGGTGGTGTGTGGGTTCTTTAGTGTCCCTGTTTGATCCAGTGATCCTGTCTGGGTATGTATAGTCACACATTTGGCCCTATTTGGGGTTGTAGTTTTTATTAAATGAAGCAAAATTTGAGCATTCTGTACCCTTTAAGTCCTAAACATTTTAGTTTATATCACAGATATTTTACTTTATCTTGATGGTTTGCTTTAGACTTATAAATGTTTTGCTTAAAATTTGATATGTTTACTTTGGTATTAAGAAAAAAATGTAGAGATTCTTTCTGGGGGAGAAAGAATGCTATTTCTATCTAATGTAATAATGAATGTCATCCTGCTCCCATGGAGCTGTTATGTCATTGAAGAGATGAGTCATAAATACATACAAAGAAGATATGCTCTTTATTGTATTGCTTTGTGTATCAGTTTTTCCAAAAAACCTGTCTATTCCATGAGATCATAATTCTCTTAGATAGCCCTGTTGTAAGAAAGGTGAACAGACTCAATAGCTTGACTTTAAGAATGTCTGTGGAAGATGAGCAGGTGTTTTCCAGGGTAGATGGAAGCCGAGATTCTTGCATATAGTGGCACAGGGAGTAGTGTCTGCAGAGCCTGGAGTCTGAAGGAAATAGCACTTATGTGAGACTGAAAGCAGGGCTCTAGGGCTGGTACTGCAGAGGGTGGGATGGTGGTGGAGCTGGGATATCTTTTGGAAGGGTCATTCTGGCTCCTGTCTGGAAAACTGATGACAGAGAGACTGTAAGAATGAAGCCAGGGAGAGCTGGAAGAGGCCATGACAGTCATCTGGGGAAGGCTGCTGCTGGTTTGGGATCAAGAGATGTGAATCAGCTGAGATAGATGCAGGACCTCCGAGAAAGCAGAGGTGGCAGGGATGACACATGGTCCCTAGAGGTCAGTGCTTTTACATTGGGAATCAGTGTTCAGCATACTCCCCATTGGCTCTACAAGGGGAAAGCTGGTTGAGGGTTTGGATGCTGGCTTTCTGTGTCTCCTTCCTACATGGAGAGATTTCCCTTGCTTTTGGTTTCTTTGAAGGCGTATCATCTCCCTTTCAGAAACCTAGAACTGAGTCTTATGTTTGACTTTTCTTTCTTATCCTTCTCATGTAGGCAGTCACTTGCAGCTTGGCTGTGGCTCTCCACTGAATTTTTATGTGTCTCCTTCTGTTCATTCCTGCTGTTTCCCTGCCAGTTTAGACTTTTTGTTATTTTCCAGCCAGTTGCAATTACAGTGTTTTAAAAATTAATTTCTTAATCTTTATCACTCTGCTTTCTAACATATTTTGTTTGCTGCTCACACAGAACTCCAGTGAAATCACCCCCTCCATAAAAACCTCAGTGCTCCCCCTTTACCAAAGAATCAGGTCCACACTCCTCAGTCTAGCCTTCCTGACCATTTAGAGCTCTTTCTCCTATCTTTCATGAATGTTTTTCTTCCCTTAATAGATCTGTATCTCCTGGGTGTTGGCGTGTCTATGCCTGATTAGTTTTGTAAAGCTTCTGTTGACTCAGAAAACATGTAGCAAATATCTATTAAACTGATGGTTGGCTTTCAAAGGATATTCCTATGCACTTAATAGAAAATACAAATTACTCAAAATTGTCAATTAAATGAATATGTTAAACTAAGTCAATGTGACCTTGTAATGTATTTGTTGAAGAAGGGAGAGAAAGGGCCACTGCTCATTAAGTGGCCACTCTACTAATTCTCATGCCTCTCTGACAAATGTATCAGCATAACTACCTGAAATTGTCCATTATTTTGTAAGTTAAAAACCTGAAAACCCTTAACAGGTAAGGAAATGAAGACTCAAGAGAGGTTCATTTACCCTCTGTATGTAGATTCTTACTGACTCCATTTTAGTTGTGTTAAAACCTGTTTCACTAGGCCAGTGGTGGTGAACCTGTGGCACATGTGCCACAGTGGGCTGTTTGTAAAGTTGAAAGTTCTAAAAGGTTTGTCATTACTGCTGTAGACAGTTAAAACTCTTTGTCGGTTTCCCTATTATAATGTGTGTCTTGGAAAGTGTAGGGTGACTCAGACTGCTTTAGCAAATAGCGTCCACATTTTACACTGAACTGATCTGCCATCTGCTTGCATTAAAATATCATCAGAACTTGTTTTTCTTCTTGTAACAGGAAGGAGACAAGCGTATGAAACTTCAGAACATGGTCAAGTTCCCCTTGACTGGCCTGGACATGACACCTCATGTGGTTAAGAGAAGCCAGAGCAGCTGGAGTTTGCCATCCCATTGGTCCCCATGGAGACGGCCCTATGGACTCGGGAGAGACCCTGAGGATTACATCTATGACCTGTATGCTGTGTGCAATCATCATGGCACCATGCAAGGGGGGCACTACACAGGTCTGCAGTGTGAGAGGCCGTGTGTCTGTGCTGACTTTTCTACAGGCGGGTTTTGCTTATAATAGGGTTACTTGGCTTTAGAACTTCCCTTTCTCTTCAGTGGGCAGTGTGTCAGTTGTGAGGGCAGTTTTATCCTCAAGGTCTCTATCCAAAAGTGAGTATGTTACAAACCTTCCTCTTTGTCCTGAGATGGATCATTTTAGTTATCAGATCTGATTGGAGAGTATGTATGGATAGCACTGTCTGGTCAACTGGGGATTCATGCTATTTACCCCATTTGTACTTATTTAAGGTTTTGCTTTATTTCTTTGAGATTCTAGCTTCTCTGTTACTTAGAATGACTCTGAGCCACTTTTAATAGTGTCTTTTTCTTTTTGTTCTAAGGGTAAATTTACTTTTTCATTTGTGGAAGCGACTCTATTAATCATATGAAATTTAGAGACTAGAGAGAGGTGGAAAGAAGAATATTATGATCCATGGACTTACAACTCAAAGATAACTGTTGCTTAGATTTTAAACAATCGTGATAACATACACGTAATAAAATTACCATTTTAGCCATTTTTAAATGTATAATTCAGTGGTATTAAATATATTCACATTATTTTACAAGCATCATTGTTAAACATCTCCAGGACTTTTTTCATCTTTTCAGACTGAAATTTTATACCAGTGATGGCAAACGTTTTAGAGCTTTCAATGATGAAAACAGCCTGCTATGGCATGTGTGCCATCAGTTAGTCACCACTGCTCTATACCATTAAAGAATAATTTTCATTCTTTTCTTGCCCCTGACAACCACCATACTCTTTATCTTTATAACTAGGTAACTCCTGTAAGTGAAATCATACAATATTTGTTCTTTGTGGCTGGTTTATTTCATTTAGGATAATGTCTTTAAGGTTCATCCATGTTGTAGCATGCATCAAAATTTTCTTCCTCTTTAAGACTGAATAATGTGGCATTGTATATAAATAAGACTTTGCTTATGGCATATACTTAGAGTGTTTTCTATAAATTGTTGCTGTTTACACCATTGTGATTATACTGGTGTGTTCTATTCAGGGGAACATTATGCACCTCATATTTAGCTTGCAATGTCCTCTTTCGCATAGAGATGAATAGGTCTCAACCTCTGGCTTCAGGAGTGTAATCAAGTAGGAGGAGACAAGTAAAACTTGCAATAATGTGTAATGGGTTCTATGATTGAAGTCTGAACAATGAATGAAGGCAGGAGGCCAGAAGAGGGAGTGGTCACAGAGGTACAACGTATACCATAGTGGCCCTATAAGATTATACTGTCTAGTGTTGTCATAGCCATCTTAGTTTGTGTAACTATACTCTGTGATGTTCAGATGATGAAATTGCCTAATACCACATTTTTTAGATGTATCCCTATCAACTAACACTAATATCTTTGTGCATACTCACTTTTTCTGAATTTTAGTTCTGAATTTCTTTGAGAGTCTTAGAAATAGAATTGTCAGGTTAAGGGCATTCAAAAACCACTTGAAAGCAAGGCAGATTTTAGGACTTCTTGCCTGGACATCTGTTTATATGAGGGTTGATGTGAGAACAATGCTGTTAGTTGGGTTTATCTGTATGGGAGGCCAGGACTGTGATTTCTGCATCCTTTGTACCCAGTGTATTTCACAGAGTGCTTCTCAGGAACTTCATTTCTTAATCAATTCTAAGGTTTCTATAACAAGATCCTAGAACATTAGTACTGACCATATATTTGCAAAGGTAAGGGGAGGTAATTAGCTATGGGACCCTACCCCCACCCTGCCCATCACCAAGGGAAGGAGTCTGTCAACCTTCCCAGCCCTTGCAGGAGCCCTCTTTCAACATGTTCTCTCTGCCTCTCCCAAGATAAGAAGACAGAAAAATGACTGGATGCCATCTTTTACTCTTAAACTCCTATTTGTTCAATCTCTTTAAATATTTAGATGATGCTGGCAGTACTTGTTTGTGAAAGAAATGACCGTAACTTTTCAGTGGGTCAATGATGAAACAGTTTGGACTGCTTATTCTTGCCCTAGGCAGCGCTTGCAAGGAGAAACAGAAGACAGAGAGGTTTCAGAGATGCTCTAACTTCATGGAACGCTAAATATTAATTAAATACCTAAACACATCTTACCTTGTACTTTGGCTTAAACCCATTTGAATTATGATATTGTATTTGATGTCTTATATATTTTATGTCTATGTTTATAAATTGCGTAAAATTTCCGCTACTTGCATTTTTGTTTTTATTACTAGTGTCATTACTAGTAATATTTATGTTCTTTGATAGTGAGTCATGCAATTATATGCTTATAGTCTCTTAGAATGGCAAAGGGCTTAGAAATAATTTCATTGATTACCTGGTGTCCGTTGCCTGCCTTCTTGACCAATATTCACCCAGCTTAAGCTTTGCTAAAGAAGTCATTTTCCATTTGTAATAGTTCCTCAGGAAAATATGCACTGACTTGTGATGTGTTTTTGAGCAAGAAATTTGATGAAAAGTAGGACAGTACTAGGGTTTGACATATCCTATTGTTCTTTATTTAGCACAGTCTTTGGAAAATGGCTGAAAACTCTCGGAGGCAGTGTAATTTAGTGAAAGGACCTCAGATTAGAAACCAGACCCATCTTTTCAGCTCTGTGATCTTGGCAAGGTAACCTTACTCTAACTTGAGTACCGTATTGGTAAGCAGGAAGTGAGCATGGCTGCCTCATGCAGTCCCTTACCTAGGAGTTACTCAGATAGTTTCTATATTGTTTTCCCTTTCCTGTACTTAGGCCATACTTCTGGTTATCTGGTATATAAAATGTTTAGAATGTTAGTCTCGAGAACACTTCAGATACCCTCAGCGTTGTTGAGTTAAAGATGCTGTGTTTTTACTTTTCATTTGGAATGTTTATACTGATGTGTTCTTTATTTTGCACTAGTTCTAGCTATAGTTACATGATATGGCTTACTTGTGCAAGGATTCTAGAACAGTGCTTCTCAAACCATCTGTGATGAAGACTTTGTTTTTTTCTACTTACAGTTTTCTAACCCTTCATGAGCCAGTACTTTTGTGAAAACATGATAAAAACATTGTAGTAGTATCAGGTTGCTGTGAAAGCTTTTGAATGCTTATCTCTGTTTTCGGTGCCTCTCTTGTGGACAGATGCCAGTCTGAGTCTCAGTTCAGTTGGTACTGGCCTAGAAAACATGTCAGAAGGTAGTGCTGGGGAGGAAAGCAAGTAGGATTTTATTTATTTATTTATTTATTTATCTATCTATTTATCTATTTATTTGTTTAGTAAATAGATTATTTGCTCCCAAATGAGTTACTGTGCTGCCTTAGTTTCCATACCATGATTGAGAATAGACCATCCTTCAGGGAAATAGACTGAAACTAGAGCAGTGTTATTGTGCCCCCTTGTCTTGGGCATGTTCCCACCTTAGAAGTCTACTCCTGCTTACCACTCCAGAATAGGAGCTACCATTACCTTGCCAGTTGGGTCATCTGTACATCAGGCCTGACCTGACACCATTGGTCAAGCAAGGTTTAGCTCTGTTTGCTGCTTGTATCTCCATTGCTCCCCAGTTCTGGTTCTGATGAGTCCTTAACTGCAAATGGCATTCTTTCACATGTTCATAGATTCTTTCTTTGCTCTTCTTTTAGGGACCTATCTGATATAGTAACCCTTCCTTGTCTGGGGCCCTTTCATCTCTTATGGTTGTCTGGTTGCTAAAGTTGTGTGACTTATTGAGAGATTCACTTCTAATGCCTCTTGGGACCTCATATGCTGTGTTCATGGGCCCATACTAATTCTCTATCCCCTGGCATTCAACTACATATTCTAGCACTCACTTGATCTCACTCTAGTAAATGGATATTTTTAGAAAGTGTGATGAGAATATGCCTTTTTGGATCAAGCTTGTCAGACTCATTCATAAATCCTTACAGGGCGACTTGGCTTCCTGACTGTTAAGTTTGCATAGGTGAGAAAGGTGTATTGGAGATTAAACCCAAGGCCTTTTGCATGCCAAGCCCCAGACTCTTTAAATTTTTGTTGGTACTCGAATGCTCTATTTGTATATCAAGTTTGGAGTTTGAATTGGAGAGAAAGCCTTCTACATTCGTTGGTTTGTATGTTTTTAATTTGCTGGGGAACTTCCATGAAACATGTCTGCTAAAGGAAGATGGTAGAGCAAGGGATTAAGTGCAAGCTCAAGGATTAGAGAAACTGGAAAGGAGCTAGGCTCTGCCCTTCACCAGCTGTGTGACTGTGGGCATGTAGGGGAGTGTTTTTGGATCTCTTTTTAAATTTAGAGTAATAATAAAATAAATCGTAGAATTAAAATGAGGTGCTTGGCATATGATGTGTTAAACAGAAGTTAGATGCTGGGTTATTAATATTCTATTTGTATTATTTTGTGTCTCTAATAAACACTAGAATGTTAAATGCTTAAGGTTTTTAACTTGGGCACTGTTGACATTTTGATTGTGCCAGTTCTGAGCCTTTCTGTGCATTTCAGAGTGCTTAACAACATCCTTTGCCTCTACCAACTAGATGCTGGTAGTGTGTTCCTGTCCAGTTATGTCAGTTAAAATGTCTCCTTCACTGCTAAATGTACCCTGCAGGGCAAAATTCACATGACTGAGATGCAGTGGTTTAAATAAGTGTATTGTGTTTTCTAAGATGAAATGGAAATGTGTCTACTTGGAATAATTTGGAATTTCTCAAAATATTTTGCCTGAGAGTGATACGGAATTTGGATTTTTTTAAACTCTGTGTTACTATGTGTAGTTCTTGAATTAATTATATTAGCCAAAGAGATGGTGTTGGTGGGTAAAAGGGAACGGTCGATGTGACATCCACCTGCTACTAACTGTGGGCTCCTTTTGGCAGCTTACTGTAAGAACTCTGTGGACGGTCTGTGGTATTGCTTTGATGACAGTGATGTGCAGCAGCTGTCAGAGGATGAGGTGTGCACACAGACAGCCTACATCCTTTTCTACCAGAGGCGGACAGCCATCCCATCATGGTCAGCCAACAGCTCAGTGGCAGGTAAGACTGACTCCTGTTCTTAGTCAGTTTTTTCCAAAGAAGATTGTAATTCATGGTCCAGAGGATCTCAGAAGGCATCATGACTGATCAAATTCTCACATTTCCCTTTAATGTGCAAACCCACGTGATTATAGATAAGGATGTGAGCGTGAACTGTGAGGGCACCTGTGACCTGGCAGAGTTCATGTAGAATGGGGCACAGAGCTTATGTTGTTTCCTTGTGGGATGAGTACATGGGATGAGTGGAGAGGAAATCTTGCATGCTGCCCCTGTACTTTGGGTTACCTTGGTACACATTCATCTAAGCCATGTGTTCATCATCTCTAATGTAAGTGTGATCGTAACACCTACCTTGTGAGATTATAGTATGCACTAAATTAGGTAAAAGTATGTGAAAAACATTTTGTAAAGGAGGAAAACCATTAAAAATAGTCTTTTTTTCCAATTCAAAGATTGACCTGTTTTGTTAGGATGACTGAGGGTTATAATAGTAGATGATTTGTGTTTAGTCTCATGGTATCTAGCCTACTGTATTAATAAACACAGTGGTGAATACCAACACACAATATGCATGCAACACACATAATCCAAACAAGGGCACATGTGTTCCTGATTCAGAATTTGACTGTAATAGAACATGACAGAGGACTATGACATGGTAAAGCTTCAACATGATAGACTAGAGAATGGTGACTCCTACCCCTCTCCAAACCTTTGAAGACTAAATTTAAAGCAGCTGAAAGGCAACTTTACTTAAGTGAAGTGACTGCTTGTTGGAGCCATACCCCACCCAGTATATAACTGCTCATTTCCTAACAGGAAGTGGGAGCTTCAGTGCTCTAAGGCTTCCTTCTGTGCTTTACAGAGTTGTGCTCAGAAATGACATGCTGTTGCGTGTACTTGAAAACAGTCCTACCTGAAATTGTAGTCCATTTCAAGAGCATTTTCTGTTGCCCTTACACATATTTAAAGGAATCCCCAAAACAGACAGATTGACACATAGTTATGTTTGTGTGTGCATTGTTAGTACTATGAAATGGTTAAACATGTCCATAAAGAGCTGAGAGTGCTGTTTAGTGGTAGAGCACTTACTGCACATGTGCTAGATAAGCCTTGGGTTCTATTTTTCACACTGATCCCCTGCCCCTTAAATTCCATAAGGCAGTTAAGCTAAGAAAAAATACAGTGTACTATTGCTTGTTCTCTTTGAATTAGAAATACTACTGCAAGTATACTACGACTATACTACTGCTCAGAACAGTGCCTGCCTGGCTTGAAAGTGCTTAATATTTGTAGATTGATTGGATGAATGTGTGAATAATTGTCTATATTCCATTCTCTTGCCAACTCATAAGATTCAGATATTGCATTCTGAAATGTTTCTCCTTATCCTTGCATTTATTACTCCTGTAAATCTTGTGTGTTGAAACTGCCTTCCATTTCTTCATCTTCTACTTGGCTCTGGTAGTATATGTCAGCCTTTGGCTGAGGACTTCAGTACTCTCAGTTCATCTGCAGCACTTCTACAAGGGTATGTGTGGCACAACCTGACTGTTGGACCCTGGTTGATAGCCTCCTTTTCTGCAGGCTCCACGAGTTCTTCCCTGTGCGAGCATTGGGTGAGCCGGCTCCCGGGGAGCAAGCAAGCTAGCGTGACCTCTGCAGCTTCTTCCAGACGTACTTCCTTGGCCTCACTCTCAGAGTCTGTGGAGATGACTGGAGAAAGAAGTGAAGATGATGGTAGGTGTGAGTTTTGGTGACAGATTTCCAAAATTGTAACTGATGCACATAGAACAGGGCCCCTCATGAACAAAGTTCCAACAGATTGTGGGAGAACTTTAAGGGGGTATATATAGCAAGTGGGACTGCATAGCTGTGGGCCACGATCATAAATATGTTTTATATAAAGAGGATTTTGGCTTTTCCTCTATGATCCAGGACTTCTTACTTCATTATTTGCCGTTATTTCCATTATTTTCCACTCTGATAGTCTAGTGTGCAGATTCAAGCTTTAACTCTGTATAATAATGCACACTTTATTTTTTTCAAAGTGCTTTTTAAAAACCTCAGAAGGCTTAGGAAAGTTGTGCCTTGCCCAAGGTTGCCTGGTTAGTAGGTACCGTTTCCAGCCTGGTGAGGAGACCCCTGACTCTCCCTGCTTCACACTTCTGATTTGCAACATAATATAAAAACTGCAAAAATTTGATAAAAAGCAAACTCTGATTTTTTGTTTTTTTGTTTTTGTTTTGTTTTTGTTTTTGTATATAACTTTCCCTTGCTGTAGAGTAATGGCAGAATAGACCTTAGTTCTAACAGGGACCCCAGGTGGTGTGGGAAAGAAGAGGCAGCCAATACTGGAAGGAGGAGTGAGTGAGTTCAGCTTCTATAATGAGGACTTTGACTCATCTTCCAACAAGCCTTACTCTGAGGCCAGCATTTCGATCGCTATAGTCTGCTTCTAGTAATGACGGATAATTTGGGAAAATGAAATGGAGCTAAAATTGCAGGGGGTTGGAAGATGACCAAGTAAGCAGATCAGCTTCACAGTTTTAGCTCTGTCATCTCTCTGGCTTGTTGTTTCCTTATTTATAAAATAAGATTATCAGGCTGTAATTACTAAACTCCTTGTAGCTCCTAACATTTTAATATATGCCAACTAGTGAACCTTTGCATATTTAGGAATAGATTATTTTTAACACAGTCTGTAAACTTGGAATTCACTATCAACAGTAAGCCTGGATTTGATTTGCTTCAGTCTATTTTTAAACATTATAGTTGGTGAAATCAATATCTTCCCAAAGCACCAACTTGTTTAATGTTGCTGGTTGGTACCTACAGAATAGAGCCTGGCTCTTAGGATTTTATAGAGATGGAATTTCATAAACGCCACTGCTACAGTACAAAGTGTGCATACTATTCAGTTTAGAATTTTATTTGAAAGTTTTAAACCACTGCAAATATAGGTACTCTATATTGTTCTAGTTATGAGTATTTCCTTGGCAGTTTTAGGTCACTCTGGATAGGTGTAATTGTATCCAAGCCTCTAGTTCTTTCCACTGATGCACTTTATTAGTCGGCTGTTAACAAACTAATTTACACGTTGCACTGAGAAGGGGTCACAGGGTGATGTGTTTTGATATTAGCTCTGCCTATAATTATTTGTATAATCGCAGGCAAAAACTTCATTCTGTGAGTCCCAGATGCCATTCAGTAACATGACAAAGTTGGATTAGCAGTCCACATTTAGTGAGCATCTGTGGAGTGCCAGGTACCCTGCTAGGCACAGGATTTATGATTTTATTTAATTGTCACACTATACCAGTGGTTGGCAAACTATGATCCACAGGCCATATATGGCCCATTCCCTTTTCTCTGTAGGTAAAGGTTTCTGGAGCATAGCTGCACCTATTTCGTGACTACTTTTGTGCCTGAGTGGCAGAGTTGAGTGGTTTGCCTGCAGATCTAACAAATTTGCTCTGTGACCTTTACATGGAAAGTGTGCTGACCTCTGACGTAGAGCCAGGAGGTGCATAGTAGGTTGCTTACCCTTGTGTTAGGACATCTCTATTTATAGATAAGGGAACTGGCCAAAAGATTGAAGTCAAAAGGCTGATCTTAATTCCAGACAGGCTGACATTGAAGGCCATGTTCTTGTCATTTCATGAGCCTTACCTTTGTTCAGTATCTTAAGATGTTACTAGAATGTTTTTGTTTTTTTAGCTTAACAGAATTCTCTTTGCTGTGTTCAGGAGGCTTTTCAACTCGACCGTTTGTGAGAAGTGTCCAGCGTCAGAGCTTGTCATCCCGATCTTCTGTCACCAGCCCTTTGGCTGTCAATGAAAATTGCATGAGACCTTCTTGGTCCCTGTCTGCTAAGCTGCAGTTGCGTTCCAATTCTCCTTCCCGATTTTCAGGGGACTCTCCAATTCACAGCTCCGCCTCCACCTTGGAGAAGATTGGGGAGGCAGTGGATGACAAGGTCTCCATCTCTTGCTTTGGTAGTTTGAGGAATCTTTCTAGCAGTTACCAGGAACCTAGCAATGGTCACAGTCGACGTGAGCACAAGGCTGTGGGCCGGGCTCCATTGGCCGTCATGGAAGGTATGTTCAAAGATGAATCAGACAACCGCAAGTTGAACTCCAGTGTTGTAGATACACAGAGCAAAAACTTAGCACAAGGGGATCACTTACCTCCAGTCTCTGGTCCATTTGATAACAATAATCAGATTGCTTATGTGGATCAGAGCGATTCTGTGGACAGCTCTCCAGTCAAAGAGGTGAAGCCCCCGAGCCATGTAGGCTCACTCACAAGGAAACCAGAGAGCACAACCAAGAGATCTCCCAGTTCCAAAGGTACTTCTGAGCCAGATAAAAACTTGCGGAAGGGGAGGCCAGCCTTGGCAAGCCAGGACTCATCTCTTTCAAGTACATCCCCTTCTTCTCCTGTTCCAGTAAAAGTGTCTCTAAAGCATTCCCGCTCTCGAAGCAAAGCAGATTCATCTTCCAGGGCCAGTGGAAGGCATTCATCCCCTGCCCCTGGCCAACCCAGAAAGGAGGCATCCCCCAAGTCCCAGGACTCTGTGTCATCTCCTTCACCACAGAAACAGAAGTCAGCTGCTGCCCTCACTTACACTGCTTCCTCTACATCTGCCAAAAAAGCCTCAGGCCCTGCCACCAGGGGCCCCTTCCCTCCCGGGAAGAGCAGGACTTCAGATCGGACCTTGAGTAGAGAGGGCTCCAGACAAAGCCTGGGTTCTGATAGAGCCAGCGTCACCTCCACCTCTAAACCCAGCTCTCCTCGGGTGAGCCAGGCCAGAGTAGGGGAGGGCAGAGGTGACGGCAAGCATGTCCGAAGCTCTTCCATGGCCAGCCTGCGCTCCCCCAGCATGAGTGTGCGGTCTGGTCTAAAGAGAGATAGCAAGTCTGAGGACAAGGGACTGTCTTTCTTCAAGTCTGCCTTGAGACAGAAGGAAACCCGGCGGTCGACTGATCTTGGAAAGACAACCTTGCTCTCTAAAAAGGCTGGTGGAAGCTCTGTCAAGTTGGTTGGTAAGAATGTCGTGGATGACAAGGCTGAGAAAGGCTACCAGCCTCCAGGCCCCCAGCAGCCAAATGCAAATGCAGCTGGAAAGGAGTCTGTCTCCAAGGACCCTGCTTCTGCTAAACATTCCCTGCTGTCTGCTCGCAAATCCAAGTCTTCCCAGCTAGATTCTGCAATTCCTGTGTCTCCCAGTGGCAGGCAGTCTGCTGAGAAAGCCTCCAAAAAGTTACCTGCTAGCATGCAAACCTCTGCACGGCCTTCTCAGAAACCTCAGTGATGTTTCTGCAATCCAAGTGTTTTATCTGTAAAGATGTTTATTTATTTAGATGCTCCCCCTCCCACCAAAGCCCTTTATTGTTTTGTTTTATATTTTTTGGGTCATGTGCCTGACCGTGTGTGTGTGTGTGTGTGTGTGTGTGTGTATGAGAAAAATTCAATTGCAAATTGGTGAAAGTGTCGCCTTATTCTGTCATTGAACCAAATAACAGCCATAGGCAAAGCATCAATACCAAGCTAACTGGAATAATTGTAGATGATACCCTGGACAGTCCCTTTAGCAAATGTACATATTTCTTTTTAGAGAACTCTAATGATTTTCATTGGACACTAGGGTTTTGAAACCTGTGAACCAGTTAAGCTATTTTTAGTGTGCAGGATTTGACTTGGGTTTCATTTGAGCAGGATCTGTCTTCACTGGAATTTTCAAGTGGCACCAGGAGCTCAAAAACTGTGACACTAACAATAAAACAGAGGGAAAAACTTGCTTTCTGCACTTTTGCCCCATCTATCAGTCTTTGTAAAGGGCAATATTTTAACACTAATGTTTCTCAGGTATATATACTCAGCTGGTCTAAGATGGATCAGTATATCAGTAAATGGATTAAAGAGGAAGGTGACATATGGGTGACTGTGTCATTTCTTTTACTGCCACAGATAGCGGTTTCAGAGATAGTTATGAAATCTTTTACTATCTTCTTATCTGCAGAGACGTGTGTAACCTAACCTGTCTTGACACTTGGAATATGTCCTAAGCTGGCAAATTGGATAACCAGAAAGCTAGTCACTAGTTAAATTATTTTTCTTCTACATTTGCTAGCTAAAGCCATTGGGATTTTGCGCTATAGCAGAGCAGTTAACACTTTTGAAAGATACCTGGAAAGAAATGTGCTGTAAACTGGAGGCATGAATTGATATGATTTTCCTTCTCTGGTGTTGCTTTTTTCTTGTTAGAAGTTGAAGGCTCCATGCTGCACCTTGTCTGCATGCTTGTTTCTTCATCTTGTAATTTGGAAAGAAACTACCTCCTGCCAAGAGTCAGTGATGGTATGTTGAAGCGATGTATGACAAAGTATTAATCACACTTCAGATTCTGCCTGTCAGTCTTTGTTAAGACTGCCTTTCAGTAATTCATTTATGTCTTGTTTGTGCTGAGGATTTCATTTCATACCAAGAACTTGCAAAGAGGATTCGGAGAATGTTCTATCTGGCATTGTCAGCACAAATTGCGTTTCTTTTATGGAAAAAGGGGAGCCTCACAGAAATATCAGATAAGCAAAAGCTGTACTTGCTCAAACTTTGTGGAGGTCTCCTGGCAATGCTTTCCTATTCAAGTTTTAGTTTTTCTTTCTATATTTTTTCTTAATATCAAGAGAGTCAAAATCCTGATTCTCCTTGAATATCTTTTGTCACTTTGCCATAAAATATAGCATGTTAAGTTAGGTTATATGCTTTACTCTTTTTGGTTGTAAACTGTTGAAATTTTTTATGAACTCTTGATGCACAGATCCATTTATCATGACCTTTTTCATAATTGCTGTGTATGAAGTAATCGCAACACATAAGCATGCTGTGAATCCTGCACTGTTTTTTTTCTTTTCCTTTCTCTTTTTTTTTCCTTTCTTTTCTTTCCCATGAATATCTCTTGGGAAATATTTCCAGTAGGTTATTTAACTTTATGACTTTATGTTGCTGCTAATTTGAGCATGAGCTGGTAACTTGCAAGTCTGGAGGTCATTTATGTTGAGGGTGGCTGGAATTTTAGACCCTCGCAATATTTAAGACTGACATACTTAGTCTTGTAATAGTTACTGTATTGCTCCACATAATTCACTGAACATGAGCCCATTGCCCATTGCACTTATTCCTAGCCTTGCCACTTCACTAGGTTTGCCTGTACAGATTTTGGTGGCTTTCCAGAGCAGCAGTGCACTCTGCTGGACTGTAACTGCAGGTGACTGGCTGCCTTCCATACTACATTGCTTCCCATGGCACATTGACAGCATCACTCTTAACTTTCCTGTACTGTTTTTATTTCCTGAGAAAGATGTAGCAAATGAGAGACCATCACTATCAGGAATTGAATGTTTATCTAATTTGAATCTCTCATCTTTGTTTAGTAGATAGGTCTCATTTGAAATTTCTTATCTGAAGCTCTGAAGCCATCTAAGAATTATAGTTTGGTAATAGCCCTGATCAGTTAAGTATTAGTAGAAACTAGTTTAATTTTCACAGTGGTAAATATTTTTATTCTGAAGTCCTGTAGGAATGGAATTTCCATTATGTATAATGTCTTTTATAAAAGCTCTGCAAATCTCTTTAATTTTCCATGGGATTTAGAAATAAAATTTCTATAATAAACCTGTAAATGTATGTCTATGGAGTTTAGTCCTTGTTTCAGATTTAATTAAATAGAAAAAAATCAGTATTATGACATTGTCTAGTAATCATTAAGCTATTATATTTCCATGGTTGGCAAACAATGAAAATCTCACTATTCCTAGCAACTAGGTACAACTTGAAGCCACAGAAAAGGGTATTTTGCCCAAAAATTTGAAGGTGCTCTTTGAAGAATGAAGTATCTTAAGGAACATTTTACTTGACTCAGTTCAGCTCTTTGTTAGGGTTAGACACTTGTTTTTTGTCGTCCCTCACCTGTGATATTTGACACAATGAACGCATATGTGCTCTGGGGTTAAATGATGTGCTGAGGATGATGAGCCTGGGTTTCTAGTCAGCAGCCAGATGGGCCTAATCAGTACAGTCACTTCCTGATAGGCACCAACTAATCACCACACTTCTTGGTAAGCACCACACATAATTACAAAGTTGGATTTGTAGTGTTTGTTTGCTTTAAAAACATAAACTTTTTATTCTTGATTTCTTTTTCTGTAAAAATCCAGTGCACTGAGGCTATATCATTTCTTTAGAGAGTCCTATACCTCTGCAATCCCTTAGTGTGGAAGCACAGAGAAACCAAGTAAACTCCTCTTGTGTCAGACTGCCTCCTCCCATTTTGTATTTTCTCATCCTAACAGCAGCCTAACTGAAAATAATATGCTGGACCCATAAAAGCAAATGTGGGATTATTTGTAGTATACTAGAATATTGTCATCATCTATAAGGCTGCCTTAAACTCTTGAAATCATTCTTTCATCTTTCATTTGTTCTGCAAACATTCATTGAAGGCTTACATTGCATTTAAAGGCAAGCTGAAAGCTTCAGGGATTTGCTGTAACTGAGGAACCCAGCGAACAAAGCTGATCAAGCAGAGGATGGTGACAATCTAAAGGAGTGAGATTCCTTCTCAACCAAAAGATCTTATGGATTCTGGTCAGTTGGCTAAGGCTTGTAGTCCTCTTGAGCACACATGTTCTGTCTGGAAATCAAAAGTGCCCTTTATCTCTGGAGGTATTGCACTGTTACATCTGCTAGTTCACACTGAGCTGTCTCTGCTGTTTTGGGATTGACAAATCCATTACACAATCACTGTACATTAGAGTGTGTCCATCTATGATGAGATGAGATAGATGTGTGAATTTTTTGTGTGTGTTAGAGGGATATCTTCCCTCTAAAGTAACTATCATTTGAAAAAACAGGAACAGTAGTGGCAGCTTTTGGGAAAATAAAGCAGAGAAAAGCTGTGAACAAAGCTCATTTATTTTAAACAAATGTTTTTTAAAGTAGATAGCCATCTGATATGTTTCATTCTGACAAATTACTGAACATCCTGACAAGTCACTGTTTCCTCTCTAGATGGTTGTTATCAGGTAATGAAGATACTTGGATTTGTGGGTTGGATTTGTGAGATAAGATGCAAATTATAAGCACAGATTCAATAAAACATGTTCTGGAGGCACACTGGAGTTTGTATTTGTTTGTTGCTGACAAACCAGTGCCTGTCATAAACACAAAACATAGCTTTAGTGTGCAGGCTCTTTTGCCTTTAATTTCATAAAGGGTACGTTATTGTTAATCTGACTACATGTTTTGGGGGGTGGGTCATCCAATGCTTTTATTTAAATAAATACTCAGTGTGCCATGCTGCCTTTGATCAACTCCCAAAGTATTTGTTTTTGCAGCTGCATTTTGAGCATGACCAATCATTTTTACCCCCAGTAATAAAAACAATTTTGCATGCCCTCCATCTAACCGAGAAAGCATGCTCTTACTACCTATGCAAACAACCAATAAAAAAAAAAGGCTATACTAAAAAGTTTAAGAAAGCAAATTATGGAACTCTATTTTTGACTTTGTAATTTTTAAAATGTGGCCTAATCAGTGTAGATGAGCATGAATGTGACTTCTTGGTTCGCGTTACGTGTATTTCTCTTTACTGATTTTTTTATTTTATCATTGGCGAGATTGTGTGTAAAATAAATATTTTGCAGGCAGGAGTGGAATTAGGTATGTTGAGCATACATCAGTGTACATAGTGTATTTAGCCTGAAGACTTTCCTAAAGTATTTTGTTCTAAAAATAACCTGCCATTTTCTATAGATTTTAATTTTTTATATCTTCTAGGGTTCTATCGTGGTCACAAGGAATGAATGTGGCTTCAAATAGTGCTAACAATTTTAAAATGCTTTTGTAGTGACTTAGAGCTGTTTGGGAAAGCTTTGGAGCTTCCCTCCCACTAATTACAATAAGAACAAGGCCCTGAAACTTATGATGGTATTGTACACTAGATTTGGGTCTAGATTTCTCTGATACTCTTTTAAAACCAGTGTTTTCCATTTTGGGAGAGAAGGAGGTTCATAACTGATGTGAGAAGCATTTTTGATTCTGACACATACCCTCTCTGAGATTCTCTTAGGCCTGTTTTGAGTGATTCATCTGTGGTGATACCCAGCATTCACGAAGATGATCTAGGAAATTTTTAATGTCTGGGTCCCCCTCCCAAGCTTTTGAGCTAATTAGTGTAGAGGTGGGTCCCTGAGTTACCATATATCCTGAGGTTTCTATGTGTTTCTAATTTGCAGTCAGGATTAAGAACCACTGTGGATCACTGTCCCTTTGCCAAGAGTTTCGGTGAGAATCACTGCCTTAGGAAGTACGCAGGAGTGACTCCAATTGCTCAGTTCTTGTGGAGAGGAAAATAGAACTAGTATCAGTATCCTGTTTGGAATATAGAGTGTGGAGCATTTTGTGGTTGGCTTGATGTCTGCCAGTGTGGTGGGAATGGGTGATTTTAGTTGCTAGAGTAGGCAGAGTAATGGATGGGTGTGTGTCCTTTCCCTGAACCTTTCTCCTAGATTCTATGGTGAGACTGAGACTTGTAGGGGAGGAGGAAAGTCTCTCTTAAGTTAGAAAATGTGGAAGAAGGAAATAGAAAACAACCTTTCAGGCCTTGCAAAACCTGTCCCTGCTTTTGATAGGACGATTGCCTTTTTGTAGTAATGAAAATAGTAACTTCCAGGCTGCTGCTGATTTCCTCCTTAGCTCATTCTCTCTTGTATTTCTCACTGAACCAGAATGTAGTTTCTGGAATTCTTTTAAGTTTGAAAATGAATATGAAACATTTTACTTGGAATCTTATCTTTTCTTTTTTTTTTTTTTTTGGTAACTCTTGTTGCTACTCTTTTTATGTATTTTTTTTTTTAAATCAAGTACACATCCAAAAATTTTTGTTTACCTGTGGAGGCAAATGAAATTTAATTTTAATCTGTGGTGAGCTGAACGCACTACAATATCTGCAAAATAATCTGCTGTGCTCAAGTGATTTCATCGTTTTTGAGCATTACGCAGCCTACAAAAATAAACACAGTTTATCTGATATTTTCAACATTTTATGGAATAAAGATAGAAGGGAAAATCTGTGTTGGAAGTGCTTTAGAAAGACCTTCTAGTGTGGAAGATATGTTTTACAGTTGTGAAAATGCAGTATGAAATATCCTAGGTGCTGTTCTAAATGGTATGGTATTACTATACCAAATGAAGAGGCAGTTAGTGTTTCTAAACTTGAGGTTCTCTTTGTAGGCCTTTCAGATATGCATTTGTGTTTCATATAGATTTGCTCACCAAACATGCCTCTCACCACTGGTTAAAACTGAATTCAGGCCCCATTACCAAATTGTCTCTTGATTGAACTCTCATATTTACACTGGAATTTCTCTAGTTATCATTAAAGCTGCATGTCATGTCACTGTATACAAAATGCTTTGGTATTGTTCACGCACCATGAAAAAAATCTGTAATTTTCTTCTTTAGTTGTACAATAAAATGGAAGGCAGGATGTCTTTTCTAATGGCTGGAAAAAAGTATCTTACATTTTAAATTATTTTAGACCAAGTGCATGAGATGTGTCACTGACTTCTGTTATTTATTCGTATATTTTGTTATTCAAGGTGTATGCACTTTTAAGAAACAGAATTTATATTTTTATGTTTAAAACATTTTATTTCTGAAACAGCAGTTATTATATAGTATACAGTTGGAATTAAGAGAAAAGTGGAAAGTGTAACAAAATATAATAAATTTATTACGTGATGCCCTCTTCAAGTCATACTCCTCTTTTCTCCCTCTTGCTAGCCTGTATCTTTTTGATGTTGACTAATAGCATTTGTACTGCATTGACCTATACAAAATGCTTTTAAATTACAATGTTAAGTGTAAAAAAGCAAGCTACCTTAGATATTATGTGTAAAAGTTTTTTTTTTAAACCATATCTGTGCTTATGTAATTTTCATGATTAGTAATTATATGGGAAATCAGAGGTAATTTGTCCTGGGTCGTGGAGTCAGACAAGAACTCGTTCTAACTCAATCCAGCAGACTTTTAGTAGTCTGTGTTGTTTTTCCTATTCCACCAAACTTTTAGGGTGGGAGAAAATGCCAGTGGAAAAGGGACTACTGTTTCTCTCTGTCTTGCCCTTGACATGTAGTATCTTAGTATTTAGCCATCCTATTCTTTTTTTAAAGTGAAAAAAAAAAGACACAATTTCAAAACAAGATAATAGGAAATTTGGTTAACATGTTGCATATTGTTATCTTCCAAGTACTTGCTCAGATTATAAGATATAGGCATGTATAATTGATCAAACAATATAAGCACAAACCGTTTTTACAATGAACTAAAAGAAATCAGTAGTATAACTATCTTACCTATCTTTTGTGCATATATATATATGCGCAAAAGATATATTTCCCCGCCCCCACCCTTTTTCCTTCTTTCTAACCATCCTATTCTGAGGACACTTCAGGGATCTTTCCCTTCCTTCACGATTGCCTGTTGGAGATGTCACATCACGTATGACCACTTGGGGGCAGTAGAAATCGTTATTATCAAATACATTTGGAAAGTCCAGACTCCTGGTTCTTAAGACTTTCTCTGAGTATGAAAATGCTGAGTTGAGCAGAAATGTTAGCACAAGTTTCTCCTCAGGTGAGTACCCTCAGCCATCATATGTTCCCAAAACTTGAATCCAGATCACAGAGAAGATCTTGTTTTCCTGAAGCACAGCATTATGGTTTAGGGGTGAATTAGGGAGATGTGGTGTTCCTGAGCAAGGACCAGTGTGAGCCACATGCTGTGAAAACCCAAAGCAAGCACTTTAACTTCTCTAGTTTTAAATGGTGAAATTGTGTTCTAGGTTCTATTAGAGAATTTAACTGTGTAGCATGCTGATTATTTAAGAGTTTTCATACACCTAAAAGTGTTCACATGTCATAAAACACACAGATTTAGAAGTTTTGCAAATATTGAAGAATCATTTTGTCTCATTTCTTAGAATTTGGAGGGTTATTTTCAAATACTTGGTCAACATCGCTGAGTCTTCCTGAGGAGAGCAATGATGCTCCTATGTGTTAAAGTGCCCCATATGACACTGGAGGCCACTGACTTGACAGGAAGTGGGGGGCTGCCTGCTCCCAGCACCGGTGCTCCTGCTGTTCCCCAGGTGGAGCCCTGGGTTCTCCCATGTGGATGTTTTGGTTTTCCTTGGTGACTCTGTTCCCTTTGTTAGGATGTCCACCATTCTTCTCTGAGAGTTTCTCCTCTGGATAGGTGGTCTGCCTCATGCTGAACCTTGAGATTCAGTCCTGATTTGCTCTGGTTTTGGTCATTGTGTTTACTACTCCCTGGTAGTATCTGCTACATAGAGAGGGGACATGGTTTTTGCGTATATAACCCAGTAGCCTTTCACCCCGCTTCTTAGACCTTTCAGAGATACAGCATTTATTTGGCTTGCTGTTTGGATTTTAATAACTCCATCTTTCTTGAGCAAAGTGGGAAGGTGATATGAAACCTTAGTAGTCAAAATCAGGTCTCCCTGCTACTAGTAGGTCTGAGGCCTGTGGCATCTTCTCTTCGTTCCCTATGCCTTCTCTTTGTTTAGAAAGAATCCCTAGAGGCCCATCTAGTTTCAAGAACTCGGGTAAGTTGTGAGACAGGCCCTCTAAGAGTGAAGAGTGGACAGCATGGGTGTTGTGCATTGTGGACCAGTGAGAGGCCACAGCAGCCTTAGGATTCAAGTCCACAGGAGGTCATATGGGAAATGTGCCAATTTACTGTCACTCAAAATCAAGTCCTGGTCCTTCAGCGTTGCCTACTGTGTGTCCAATAGTGGGCATATTATCATACTTGGAGGGATCCACCGTTTGGTCAGGGGTCTAAGTGGTTTACAGATGACATTCAGTGAATTTTGCCCTTTACTCATTGTTCTTCTCTCCAGACCTAGAATGTTCGCTGAGATCCCCCAATGGCTCATCCTTCACCTCATTAATACCTTTATTCAATTCTGCCTTCCTTGATCTCTTCTCAAAACACTGTAACCCACTTCACAGTCTCTCCCTTCTCTGTAGTTTTTACCTGTCGCTTATGACCAACTAGCATGGTGCATATGCTAGCTCACATGAGAGCAGGCAGATTGGTCTGCTATCCAGGTACATGGTGCTTAATAAATATTTGCTGGCTTGACAATTAATAAATTGACTTGAGTAATCTACTTGATTGTCTAAGTTGACCTTCCTGTCTACAAGATGAATAAAAGCACTTGTATGTAGAACTGAAGTTTGAATTAGAATGATGCCTCTAAAGCACTCAGCACAGTGCTGAGCACAGAAAGGCCTGTGAGTGGTGCCATGTATAGTTATAACTTAGCACTGGGGTAGGGGCTACCCTTCTGAGTCAGAAGAGGGAGCAGTGGAGCATAGCTTGCACTCCAGGCAGGGAAAGCTGCTGTACTTTATGCATACCCCAGGAGTCCAGTCTTAGCTGAATGTAGGGTAGGAAGCAGTGGTTGAGGAGGGAACAGGAAGTCATTTATGACTTGCTCTATTTGTTCTAAAGTAAATGACAGTCCAGGAAGAGATTTTAATTTAGGGGAGAGGAGATCCAGTTTGTGCTATAGCATGGTCACCAGGCCAACTGTGTGGTGCAGTGGAGCCCAGTTAGGAGTTTGCTGCAGGACTCTGGGCTCGGATGGTGGGGATGGAGAGGTGGGAGCAAGTGCTTGGAGAGGTGCGTGCTCACCTAGCCTCAGAGGTAAGATGCTGGACTCCACTCCTGCTGCAGCAGCTTGCTGGCTGGGCATCCAGGATAGTTTACTCAACTTCTCTGTACCTCAGATCCTTCAACTGTAAAATGCGGGTAATGGTATCTGCATGATGATTAAGAGGCTTAACTGGGTTTGGTTTATTTGTGTTTGATATAATTACTAATGCATTTATAGTGCTATCTCACTGTTTCTTTGGTATTTGCCCACTCGTTTTGTATCTTTCTTTTCCTTGCTTTTCATTCAATCCAGTATTTTTAGAATTTCAACTTTTACTGTTGTTCCCTATTTATTCTTTTGCTCTTTTTTAGTGGTTATCCTTGTGCTGTCAGCATGCATTCATGAGTCCAAAAAAATAGTTCTTTTTACTCGTGTTAGGGATGTGATGCACAGTAACACTGCTTATCCCTTTCCACTATTTGCTCTTTGTTCTCATGCATTAGAATTAGAATTCTAAGTACATTTAACTTTATTTAACTAATGGTGTTAATAATGTTTCACAATCAGTATTCACTTAATTTACTAGTATATTTACTCGGTGTTGCTCTTTATTCTCTTCTGCATCTCAGTGTTTCTGCCTGCGATCATTTTTTTCTTCTGCCTGAAAACTGTCTCTTTGCTGTTTCTTTTTAAGCCTGTGTCAGTGCTACATTCTCTTTAGTTTTTATTTGATTGGAAATGTCTTTATTTTGACTTTACTTTTGAAAGATATTTTCACTGAAAATAGAACTTTAGGTTGGAAATTATTATCTTTAATTTTCATCTCATGAGCTTTTGTCTTTCATTATTTATGTTGATGAGTCAGTTATAAATTTATGCTGAACCTCTGAAGATATGTGGAGTCCCCTCCCCCCCCATGGCTTTGAGGTTGCTTGTGTTTGTTTCTTGGTTGCATTCTGATGGACCTAGGTGTGTGTTTTTATCCCTTCATGAATCAGACTTAGAAACTACACAACTACTGTTGCCTTAAATATTGCTTCTAATCCACTTTTCTAGCCTTTTCTAAGTCTCTTGAGACTATATTTTAGACCTTCCACCAAGCCTCAACTATCTCTTTCACTCCTTCAAATATTTTCCATCCTTTTTGATCCTCATACTTTAGTATGGATATTTTTTGCAAAATGAATCCTCTTTTTAGTTGTGTCTGACCTTGCCAAATGAAATAAAGAAATTCTATTAAATTTGTATTTTTAATTGTGAATACTTTTTTAGAATAAGCATGTCCAAAAGTTTGAATGTGTGTATGTAGTCAACTTTTAACAGATACCACAGAGAACCAATTTATAAGGAAAAAAGGTTTATTTTAGCTCAGAATGTTGGAGATGTTAGCTAATGGTCATTTAGCTTGTTGCTTTTGGGCCTGTGGCAGCTCTTTATCCTGTGGGAGTACATGGTGGAGCAAGCTGCTCATATTGGCAGCCAGGAAGCAAACAGAGGTAGAGCAAAGGCCAGAGATCTAATGTCTCCTTCGAGGGCACAGCCCCAGTGACTCAGTTTCCTTCTATTAGGCACCACCTCCTCAAGGTCCCACCACTTCCCAGTAGTGCTATATGCTGGTGACCAAGCCTTCAACACATGGGCCTTTGGGGAGCAGGTGTCCAAATCATAACAGGGCACAATTACACTAAAAAAAGTAAAATAAAATGTTTATCTGAAATTCCAGTTGAATTGGCTATCGTGTGTTTTTATTTACCAATTCTGTCAGCCCCAGCTATGCCTATTTTTCTGGTAAACCTATTGTTATTGTTTAGATCTAGAATGTCTCCTAAAAGGCTCATGTGTTATGAGAAGTACCTTTGGGAAGGTGATTGGACCATGAGGGTGCTATATTCATCAGTGAATTGATCCATCGTAAGTTCAGTAGCTGACTGCTGTAGGAGGTGGGGCCTGGTTGGAGGTGGGTCACTGGGGTGTGACCTGCAAGGGTATATTCTTGTTCCTGGCGCCTTCCCTCTTTCTGCTTCTTGACTACTATGATGTGTGAGCAGCTTTCTTCCAGCAGACCCTTCCACCATTGCCTTCCTGTCTTAGAGCCAGCCAACAGTGAACTGAATCCTCTAAAAAGTATGTGCTGAAATAAACCTCTCCTTTAAGTTATGGGTGTTGGGTGTTGGGTCCAGTGATGGGAGTGACTAAGATGCCCATCTAGTTGTAGTCTTAATTTTGGTTATTGTGTTTTCAGTTCTAGCATTTCCATTGGATTCTTTATAAATTCTCAACTGGTACAATTCTCCATCTGCTTGTCTGTTTTCTTAAACATGTTTTTAATTTAAAACCTGTATCGAGTAACTCTAGTATTGAGTCACATGTGCATTTCTTCTGTTTTTTCTTTTGTTCTACTTTTTGATCTTTTTGTCTTGATTTCATGCTAGGTAATGTGTAGGAGCAAAGCCATAAGGGTTCTGGATGATGGCATCTTTCGCCAGAGAGAATTCACCCTATTCCTGGTTGGCATCTAGGGACAGAGCTGATTTAAAACTGAGTTATACTACTTATTTCATTCATTCATTCATTCATTCATTCATTCATTCATGTAGTTCTGGGGAATGAATTTAGAGCCTTTGTACTGAGGTATATCCAGCCCTTTTCATCTTTTCTTTTCTTTTTCTTTTTCTTTTTGTTTTTTGAGACAGGGTCTTGCTAAGTTGCCTGGGCTAGGCTCAAACTTGAACTTCCTGCTGCCTTAACCACCTGTGCACTTTCACAACTGGCTGGGTTGTACTTTTTTAGACTCTTGCCTATTTTCAGGTCATACCATGTAAGATTAAGCATTTATTCTGTCATTCACTCAGCAAAGAAGCCCACTGTGCAAGCACCATCTGGGACTTGGGCTGTATCAGCAAACAAAACAAAACAAAACAAAAACCAAACCAAAACAAAACAACAAAAATTTCTCCTTTACTGGCATTTATCTGCCAGTTCATTGGCCTAGAATTTCATCATAGAAAATTAGTAAGAATTAACTGCATCTGGGACCAGCTTCCTGAAGAATTGAAAGGGCAGAGGTAAGTTGGCATTAATATAGTATGGAAGCCAGGAGCAGTGGTGCATGCCTATCATTGCAGCACTTAGGGAGGCTGAGGCCTGAAAGTTCAAGTCCTGTCTAGGCAAATTAGCAAGACTGTGTCTCAAAGTGGGAAACTTAAAAAATAAGAAAGAGGATAAAGCTCAGTAGTAGAGTGCCCCTGGGTTTGGTATCCCAGTACCAGAAAAGGGAAAACAAAAACAACCACCAGTATGGAGGTCTACACCAAAGCCTGATTTTCTGTTCCTTTCCCTTATTCCCACAATCCAAACTTCCTATCCCAAGAATAACATCGTGTTCCACCCTACTGACTCAGTGCAGAAATCGGACCCATTTCTGATACTTCTCCTCAAGCCCCCTTTTTACCTGTAAGTGTGCAAGTCTTGTTCACTTCCACTTCTACAATCACATCTTACATCTATCTGTGTTTTCTCTCCATCAGCAATACCCACATCTAAGTCACTGATCTGTAGACTGGGTTGTGTTAGCCTCATATGTGTTTTTTTTTTGGGGGGGGATACTGGGGATTGAACTCATGACCTAGTACTTGCCAGACAGGTGCTTTTGCCGCTGAGCTAAACCTCTGGCCCCTAGCCTCTTATGCTTGTCTGCTTCTCCAGTCCCATTTGTCTTGATTTGTTCTTGTAGCTATAGTGAAATGCCTTAGGTAATTTATAAACAATAGAAATGTCTAGTTTTCGGTTTTAGTGGGTTAAGTGTTGGGAAGGGCCTGCTCTTCAGTGATTATACCTGGTCTGTGTCCTCATCTGTGCAAGGGGCGAGCAAGCTCCCTTGAGCCTCTTTTATGAGGGGCATTAGTCCTACTCTTGAGCCCTCTGTTCTCAGTCACCTGCAGATGCCTACCTCTTAACACTACTGCACTGGGGACTAAGTTTCAACATATGAACGGGAAGTGGGAGCATTTAGACTGTAGCATTATCTTGTATCACTCTTCCTTCATTTCAGACTCTGAATCTACCTTTTTGTGTCTTGAACACACAGCCTCGGCATCTGCTGTGTGCACTGCTAGGAATTCTCTTCCTCTGGATGTTCACATGGCAAGTCCTTCCTCGTCTCAAAGGAACCTCTAAAATTTCCTCGGCCACCATCTCTAATGTAGCTGTCTTACTCTGGAGTCATTTCCCATTTTATTTTAATAGTACTTCTCGGTTCCTGAAATTCTTTGTTCACTGGTTCACCATCTTCCTTCCCCTGTGAAATAGTTACCATGAGAGCAGAATCTTTGATCTGGCTTTTCTTCGATGAACGTGTGCTGGTTTGGATTCCTTCAGTTGTAGGAAATTGAGCAACCAAAGTAGGCTCTACTTTTTCAATTTTAAAAAATTATTTATTTTTGTGGTACTGGGGATTGAACCCAGGGACTTTGCACTGAGCTACATCCCTACCTCTTACTTACTTATTTATTTATTTATTTATTGAGACAGGTTTTTGTCAAATTGCTAAGTTGCCCAGGCTAGGTTTGAACTTGTGATTCTCCTGCCTCAGCTTCCCAGAGTGCTGTGATTGCAAGTGTGTGCCACCATGTCCAGCTCATTTTTTTTTCAATTTTATACATAAACATCCTGAGTTCCAGAAAGATTGAATAACTTAGCTACAAATTACCTCAGTAAAAAATGGTAGATCTTGGATATGAACTATGAAAATAGGGCTATTTACTTTTTTCTTCACTGCCAATAGTGTTTACTACATTAAATAGGAAAATGTAATAATCAACATATACAGCTGCATTTAGTAATGCAGTTACTAGAAGGGGACTCCTAGATTGTCCTTTTGTTTGTATTCCCTTAGTAATATTTACAATGGCAAATTCAGAAAGTGATAAAATTTCTACAGTTTTGTATCCACGTGGAAGAGCCTGTTTAGGTTGGTGGGGTGTTTTTTTTGTTTGTTTGTTTTTGTTTTTGTTTTTGTTTTTGTACCGAGGATTGAACTTGGAACCTTGTGCTTGACAGGCTAGGTTGATTTTTTTAGAACATAAAATTTTTACATAAAAGTTTCACAGACAATTCAATGAATTACCATGTATCCTTCCCTGAGTGTCAGTATCTTTTATAACTACAGTACAATGATTAAAGCCAGAAATTAGCATTGGTACAATTCTGTTAACCAAACTACTGATTTTATCTGGATTTCTTCCACTTCACATTAATGACTTTTTTCTTCTCAGGATCCAATCTCACATCCTACATCGCATTTAGTTTTTGTGTCTCCACAATTCTCCCAGCTCCTCTGTTATGACCTTGGCATTTTTGAGGAGTGCTAGATGCTTATATAGGGTACTCTTCAGTTTTAGGTTTTCCTATGTATGCTTGTGAATTGATTGAGGTTTTGCATTTTTTTGGCAAGAAAACTACAAAAGCAATGTGCCTTTCTCCTTGCTTCCTATGGAGTAAGGAGTCTTTTTACCACTCGCTGTAGTTATTTTTTTCATGGTTATTATATATCTTTGTGGCTATACTTTTTCAGACCATAAATATTCTGTTTTTCTGAAACACCAGACCCACTAATTCTAGCATCAATCAGTGTGGATCGTGCCTGCAACAGTTTTTATTACTGTGTCATTCTAATGGTGAAGGAGGGATCCTTTAAAGCTCACTTAATAGGAAGTTCAGAGGCTGGGCAGCTGCCGGTTGGCTCACTACCTCAATAATGTCATCAAGAGCCAACACACTATTCTGTGCCATTCTCAGCATGTTCAGACTTACCCTTCCATGGCTGCTATGGTTATGTAGATGTGACATCATCCACCTTAAGAAGATGGCATCTTCCTCCACCTATGTCTCTTTTAAGCAGAAAGTGAAGTATTTACCAGAACCATCTCCACTCTCTGAAAATCTTCCCTCAGATCCCATTCACAGGGATCTGGGTCACCAGCCTGTGACCAAATGGCAAAGAAAGTAAAGGAAGTATCTGGCATTCCCATCTCGGGCGGCGGTAGAGTAGAGCAAGGCATAGGAAACACTTGGGAGAGTGTCCAGGAGGCAACCATGGTGTCTGCCACACTGTGTGGTCCACAGCTTTTGAGGCAATGTCCTGCCCCGCACCCACTGATGTTCAGTAAATCTGTGTGGAGTGGATGAGGTTCTTTGTTGCCTGGAGGTTTATAATCTTCCATTACCTACAGCATCACTGCTCTTGACCACTGAATCAAAAAAAAGAGTGACTTAATAGATTAGGGGAATGGTGACATCGGTATGACCACTGGTGCCCATGGTGGGTCCCTGGCTGGATGACACCCTTGTCTCATGGTGTCTGAGTCTCCATCAGAGTAAGTCCCTTCAGCTCTGCAGTCCCCTTCACCAAAGCCTTGGAGAGACCTCAGAAGGCGTTTGAAGGAAAGGTAGAGAAATTCCTTGCTAGGCCCACTCACCTGTGCCCCAGAGGTTCTCCAGAGGGAGCGGGGCTGAAGGGAAGGCTCTGCTCTATACACTTGCCAGTCTTGCTCTGGGGGCTCTGTTGCAGCCTAGTAGCTTGTTTGGTAAATAATGATATTGTTATAAATATTTAATAAGCCTAGGGACTGCAGCACATGAAAAATTGATGAGGTCCCTGTGTGGGAAATGCAGGCTTCTCTCTACGTATGCTCTGGAGGAGGCAGTTAGGGTCTGACGTCTACTCAGGCTGACACCTGTATTTGTGGTAAGGCTGATGAATGACCGGAGAAATATTCTCCATGTTTAGGAAACATCAATCCATCATGCTGGAGTTTAGGCTGAGGGAGGAATTCGCAGCCATCAATATTGCCCGTGTTTATTAAGCCTCTCGTGCTGTGGAGACAGCAAGTCCCACTCTGGTCCTGGGAGCAGCGCCTCTGGAAAGGGCACGGTAGCTCCTTGATGAATGACTTTAATAAGAAGCAGCTTGGAAGTACCTTCAAGTAAGAAACTAATAACAATAATTAGATGTTTCTTAATCATTTATTTATTTTATAATGTATGCCCTGCCTGCTTCCAGAAAAAGAATGGAAGTGCCTTGCAATTAAAACACATCTACCCAGGATGGTTTAAATGAAGATAAACAAGAGATCAGAAACCATATTGAGGGAGTGAATTTTTCTTAATCAACTTTTGCTACCAGCTGAGAATACTGTATTCCCTTTCCTCAGCAGTCACCTCTTGCTTTGTGAAGCCATGGGAACAGATGTAAAGCAGTGGCTAGTAGTGTAATGGGGGCAGGAGGATGAGGCAGGAGCATGATGTGACCTGTATCCTCAGCTTCTCAGCACTGGGTGCCAGCCACATTTGCATTTCATTTATCATTGCTCCAAACCAATCTGTGTGTCTGCAGCAGGGCAGCATGAAAAATTAATGCCCCTCTGTCAGGCTGAGCTTGTCAGAGTGACAGTGCAGAAAGGGAATAACAAAAGGGTGTCATGCATGGTACTTTCTACTTAACAACCACTCTTGTGTTCTCTGAACCTGTGTTCCTTCTCCTGAGCTGGTGTGTCAGGGATAATGGGCTTCTGCAGCCTATCTTGCCCTGTAGGCTGAGGGCACAGAGCTCATCTCTGGCATTACTTTCAGTCCCATATCAGGAGCTGGATTATGCCTGCTCAGTGAGAGCAGGAAAGTCCCTGTGTCCACAGTTGGGTGACCTGTGTTTATGGAGTTATCCTGGGCACAGAGGAGGAGAATGAGGGCAGCTCCCCCTCTCCCTGGAGGATCCTCAGAATGCAGGCGGCTGCAGAGATATTCTAGGTGGCAGTGTAGAATTACCTGGGGAGCAGGTCGGTGAGAGGACCGGAGGACTTGAGCCTCTATCTGTTACTTTAGAACTTTCTTGGAAGGTAGAATAGAGGTTTCCCAGCACATTCTGATGTTTTGTAGATCTTTGTTCCATCTGACCCAACATTGCCTTCTTTCTGGCCTTGGGTCATAGAAGTGGAAATGGCTACACCCTTCCAGCAGTAGAAATACTCTGGTGCAATGGTTTGTCACAGATTTTGGAACCAGACTGCCTGAGTTCAGATCCCAGCTTTATCACTTTACGACCAGGGACAAGCTGTTTAACAATTTTTGTGTCTCTGTTTCATACATTTAAAGTACTTGGAGAACCTTCTGTCACTTGGCATTAATTGGATTAATGATTATGATTCCCCTAATCTTCATCCAAGATGACTGCATGAATGAGGGCCACAGAATACAGTGGCTTACCTTTGTACAATATTGAAAAATTCATATGACTGGATCTTTAGAGCAGGAGTTAGGAGACTGGCCTTAGGGAGAAAAAAAAAATCTACATCCTCCTCTATCTTGTTGACCTACAGAAGAAAACAAATCCCTTTTGCCTTCCTTAGGTTTCCATCCCAGCCAGTGCCCAGACAGGTAGTCTAGTGTGAGGTAGAAAGGAACCATCTTTTTCTGAATTTTGTGGAGGGTTAGTAGCATTCTGAATGTGGAAGCACTGGCTTTCTTTCCTTTTATATATTAGAATACCCTTGGAAATTTTTAGAAGATAATATTTTCCTAGAGAGTCTGATACAGTTGCTCTCAAGTGAGGCTTGGATGATTACATATTGTTAAGGTTCCCTAGATGGTTCCAATGGTTCTGGTTTAAGGTAGTCTAATATTTGCAGTATTTAAATCTAGTAAAAGGCGAAAAATCTATATGATCTGAAGAGAAACCAGAGTATTTTTAAAAATTTTGTATTTATTTATTTATTTATTTTTGCGGCACTGGGGATCGAACTCACAACCTCACATCCACCAGGTAGGTGCTTAAGTCACTGAGCCAAACTCCCGGCCCTGCAGTATTTAAATCTAGAGTGTATTTCCTGTTAATTAAGGGACAAGTTGATGAATAAGTCAAGAGAATATGTAGGAGGCATGTTGAACTGATGCTAAGATCAGGAAAGAGCTGTGGAGCTTTGGTATAAAAGGGCTGCGACATAATTTTCCATGGGAAATGGATGATAAATATGGTTAAAAAAATTGGGTCTAAAATGGCTGGGGTTTGGGAAAACACTGTGGTTTAAAACTAGTTGGACCATCCTTGCTGTGGCTCATGAGATGGGAACTTCTGTCAGCACTTAGCAAGTGTGAAGAGAAATTGAGAGACATTGATTTCTCTGGATTAATGACATTGTCTTCTGCCTTTGAACCTGTAATTGTTCTCCATAATCCATTCTTGACCTACTCAGCCAGAAGCTGCATTTCCCAGACTCTGTCCAGGTTGGTATGGTCACATGAATAAATTCTGACCAGGAGGGGAAGAAAGAAGTGATATATGAAACTTCCAAATTCCATCTTCAAAAAGCAGCATTTTGCCCTCCCCTTCATCTCTTCTCCTCTTCTTGCTGGCTGTAAACTGGCAATGCTTGGAGCAGCTGCCTCGGATCCAGAAACAGAAGATAGGTGTCACAGGAGGCAAGGCCGTCCTGCAGCTCTGGACTGCTCAGCTGTGGACCCTTCAGGGAAAATAAAAGCCAGTTATTGTATTTAAGCTGCATGTTGTTGGGGCTTCGTTTCAGCAGTATAGCCTGTACCTTAATATATGTTTCATTTGACACTAATTTTGTCACTTTCTGAGATTCCAAGAAGAGATTGAGAAGAGTAGGAAAAGGAGGAGGAAGAAGGGCAGAAAGAATGAATAAGAAGGATTTTTTGTCATCCAGTGGCTCTATATTCATCTCAAGTAGCAGAAAAGCTCTCCTTGATTCTGTGAGCAGGTCAGTCCCCACTTCAGCTCTACTACCAAGTTTCTCTTTAATTCCGTGTACCCCTGATCTACAACATTCATTACAACTATGACTGTATATGCACCTCTGTCTCTTAGGTCACCTTCAGGGTGACTTTCAACTGGTTGAAGTTCTAAGTGTGTTTTCCATGGCCTGTCAGGGCAGGAGTAAGCAGTCATTGTTCCTTGACCCCAGGCTCAGTGCCATTAGAAAGTAAGGATCTTCAGTGACTTCACACCTTATTCTTGCAGTCAAAACACAGAACTTCAGTTCCAGCTGTGGCCCTATAGTTCATGGTAGATTCCATCAGTCTGCCCAGGGTTTCTTGTTTTGTTTTGGTTTTGGTTTTTTTTTTTTTCTTTTTTCTTTTCTTTTCGGTACTGGGAGTCAAACCCAGGGTTACCCTAACACTGAGCCACATCCCTAGTCCTTTAAAAATGCTTTCTTTTTTATTCATTTATTTTTATTTCTATTTTGAGGCAAGATCTTGCTAAGTTGCCCAGGCTGGCCTTGGACTTGTGATCCTCCTGCCTCAGCCTCCCCAGGAGCTAGGATTACAGGTGTGTGCTAATGTATGTCAGCCAATATATGTACTAGACACTAGGGATACATTGTTAAGCAAAGCTGACATGTTCTTTGGCTTTCTATAACTTAGACTCAAGTGGAGAGAAATATATTAATTGAATATCCTCATTGACCCACAATATTCACAGAGAAATATTAGTGTTTTTCTACTTTATTTAGGTCTATCAGAAAAATAAGAATATTAGCCCTTAGTAATAGTTGACTTGGTAATGGGAAGAACTCTAGTGTCAGTTTGGTTTTTAAGTTTAGGCTTTCCTTTCTGATAGGACTACAAAAAAAATAAATAAACTGGAAAAAGAATTTTATAGATCAGATGATAGTATGAATCCATGTGTCTGATTCTTTCTTCCAAAATCCTTTTGAAATGACCTCACTTAAAAACAAGAAATACTGTAAGCAACTCGTGGTAGAGGTCAAGTCCTTCCACACTAAAACTCAAAGAGCTTCAGTGAATTGCTTGCTGTTATAAGAGGCAGCGGCCCACTGAACTGATTGTTGCTTTGATGAAAGATTTGCCAAAACAGTTTTAAGAGGATTCCCTCAACTCTAGCCTCTCTCAACCCCATGTCATCTGTAAAATCAATGAAAGGATCGAGAAAAAGTCCAGTAAGTAAAGGCAGAGGGATGAGAAGGATGCGTACTGAGCTTCCAACCACTGGCATAGGTTCTCAGGAGTGGGGATTCACAGTGCTTCCTGGAGTGGTAGACGCAGGGCTGTCTAATCTGATTAAGCCCACCAGGCAGCTGATTAGAAAGGGGCATGTTATAAACTAAGGTGGGGAATAATCAAATACATCAATAAGAGATTTGTCACAAATGAAGATGAGCATATGCAGTACATGGAAGGGTATGTTTATCACAGTTTTATGCAAATGAGGCCATTTAGATAAACAATCCTATGATGAGAAATACAAGATTTTCTTCTTTTTTTGGTCACATAAGCCATTACTACGAGGGGTTGTTAATAAGGCCCACTCTTTCCTACTGGTATTAAACTATCATGACCTTATTTCTAAGAAAAGTCTCTCCGAATACATGAAGAAATTTGTCAGAGTGCAATAGGGAAGCTACTATAAGGACTCAGAACAAGTAACACATTGGGAAGCCAAGTTACTGTAGCAAGATTTAAGAGGATGAGGCAATGATTAAAAAAAAAAAGCAGGATGCTGTGAAACGGTGCTATCAGAGAAACAGAAGAATTTCTGGAGATGGAAAGCATGATTGAAAAACAACTGAATAGCATACTCAATGAATTAAGTCTTTACCAAGAAACCCCTCTAGTCCTTGGTTAAAAAAGGACAAAAATCACAAAAGACAAAGATATGAGACTTGATCAAATAATTCAATATCTATGTAAAAAAAGTTCCAGAAATACAACATGAAGTAGATGGAAGAAAAATAAAGAAGAAAATTTTCTTCATCTGAATACTTAAATTTTTATGTCAGAAGCGCTCCCTGCTGTGCATGGTGGTACCTGCCTGTAATCCCAGCCCTCTGGAAGGCAGAGGCAGGAAGATTGCAAATTGGAGGGGAGTTTGGGCAATTTATCAGGAGACTTAACAAGAGATCCCGTCTCAAAATAAAATAAGGAGCCGGGCATGGTGGTACATGCCTGTAATCCCAACCCTCTGGGAGGTTGAGGCAGGAGGATCGCAAGTTTAAAGTTCAAGCTAAGCCCAGGCAAATTAGTGACTTAGTGAGACCCTGTCTCAAAATTTAAAAGAAAGGCTGGGGATGTAGCTCAGTGCGAGGGCCCTTGGTTCAATCCCCTGTACCACAGAAAAGAAAAAGGAAAAAAAAAGAAAGAAAAAAAAAAAAACGTATGTGTGTGGGAAGTGCTCCCTGACTTATGTTTAAGATCAATGGAAAGATCTGCACTTGGACAGACATTGTGTACTTTTTCTAAATCCTAGTATAAAAAGAAAATACTAAAATCTGATAGGAATGAAAAATGGAGTGGCATGAGAACTGACTGAAAAAGCACAGGGGTTACAGAGTGTGGAGGAAGGGCTGCGACTCCAGAATCCTGTACCTTCATGAACTGTTGTTTTGGCATAAAGATAGAAAACAAATATTTTTAAACATTCAAGAATTCATAAAAGACATCACTTATGCATCAGAAATATATTTGAAGCAGATTCCTAGACAAATGACAAAAATCAAAATAAGGAATGGAACAAAAAGAAAATGGTATTCGAGAATCAGTGACTTCAACTATATCCATAATGACATTAAATATTAGTGGGTTAAACAATCCAAGGAAAACAAAGCAATCTGTTAGATTAAAAATAAGTTAGAAGAAAAAGGATGGAAAAAGATTTGCAAATAGCTAAAGTGACTAATAGAAAATGGAATGGACTTTAAAACAAAAAACATATTAGAGAGCCAATTTTACAATGGTAAAAGGACTATAGGAATATATACCAATTATAAACATATATTCACCTACCAATAGAATCTCAAAATACATGAAACAGAAATGGCCAAAACTGAGGGTTAAATATAATTCAACAAAAAATAGTTGGAGACTTTTATAGTCCACTTTGTTTTTAAAAGTTTATTTTCCTTTGATGCATAATTATATTGGAATGCAGTGTGACATTGATATAGGATGCATTACTCACTAAAATAATAAGAGAATACTAACTACTTAAAGTAAGAGAATATTCACTACTCAATAATAAGAGAATAATAAGTGTATAATCAATACCTCACTTTTGATGATGATAGAACAACTCTAGAGGGTCAATAAGGAAACCGAAGACTGAACAGTACTGTAATTGAATTAGGTCTACTGGACATCTACAAAATACTCTATCCAACACCAGATACATATTCTTTTAAAGTTCACACCTGGGATATTCTCCAAGATAGGTCATATACTATGTCACAAAACAAACCCTAGTAAACTTGAAAGGTTTGAAACCATAAAATGTAAATTCTGTTTTATAATTGAGAAACTAGAAATTAGGAGAACTCACAAATATGTGGAATTTAAAAACATATTCCTAAATAATCAATGAGGAAGAAATTGCAAGGAAGCTACAAAATACTTTGAGATGAACAAAAAGTCAAATATACCAAGACTTACAAGTTGCAGCTGAAACAGTGATAAATTTATAAACACCAATTTTTTTTAAAAGAAAGATCTTAAAGACATAACATACTTCCTTACGACATGGGAAAAAGAAAAGTAAACCAAACCCAAAGCAAGCAGAAGAGAATGATAAAGATTAGGTCACAAATGAGCAAAACAGAGACTAGAAAAGCAATAGAGAAAAATCAATAGAACTAAAAGCTAGTGCTTTGAAAATTTCAACAAAATAGACAAATCTTTCACCAGAATGACCAAAAAAGAAGTTGAGACCTAAATTATTAATATCAGGAATTAAAGGACATTACTACTGAATTTGCAGAAATAAATTATGAGAAATACTATAAACACTGTATGCCAAAAACTTAGCTAACACAGATGGAATGGACAAATACCTAGAAGTTACAAACTACCAAAACAGACTCTAGAAAAAAATAGAACATCTGAAAAAATTTTTAACAAGACTGATTTAGTAAAACAAAAATCCTAAAATACCCGTGGAAAAAACCTCAGACACAGATGGTTTCTTTGGTAATATCTACCCCCCCCCAAATTAAAGAAGATTTAGTATTTACACTCTTCACGAACTCTCCCAAAAATAGAGGAGAGGAGGAACACTTTGTAATGCATTTTTTAAAACTAATATTAACCTAATTCCATAACAAGATGAAAGCATCACAATAAAGTAAACTGCAGATCAATATCTCTTGTGAATATGGATACCAAAATCCTCACTGAAAACTAGTGAACTGAATCTAGCAATATATAAAAAGGATTACATATCATGACCAAGTGGGATTTATCTCAGGAATGTAAAATTGATTTAACATCCATAAAAATCAATATAATGTACCACATAAATAGACAAAAATGAAGTGATTGTCTTAATCAATACAGAAAAGGTATTTGACAATGTTCAACACCCCTACATTATAAAAGTACTCAACAAACTAAGAGTAGAAGCAAATTTCTTCCGTCTGATAAATGATATCTATTTTAAAAACTAGTGCTAATGTTATGCTTAAAAGAAAGTGCTTTCTACTAAGATCAAGAACAAGAATGATGTATGCTCTCATGACTTGTTTGTTTGTTTGTTTTGGGACGATGTCTCACTATGTAGGCCAGGATGGCCTTGAATTTGCAATTCACCGACCTCAGCCTCCCAACTGGTGGGATTATAAGTGTGTACCACTACATCTGGTTTTATTCCCACGACTTCTATCCAACACTATATTGGAGATTTTAGCCAAAGAAAGTCTAGAAAATAAAAGGTATCCATGTTGGGAAGAGAGAAGTCAAGTTATCTCTATTTGCAGGAAACATCATTGTACTACTAGTCAGCTTTCTTGTGGCTGAGACAATATCCAACACATAATTTAAAGGAGAGGTTTGATTTGATTCACAGTTTTCAGGAGTTCAGTCCATGGTTGGCTGGATCCAAGGCAGGAATATCATAGCAGAAGATGTGGTAGAGAAAGACCATAATGCCAGAAAGGAATGGGCAATATGTAATACCTACAGGCACATCCCCATGACCCAACCAGACACACCCAGGAATGTGCTTTACTAATCTGCTAGCCATTTCTTAATCCAATGAAGTTGGCATATGAGGATTAATGGTCACAATGATTTTATCCAAAGAAAATCCTATGGAATCCACTATTAGAATTAATAAATGAATTCAGCAAGGTTGCAGTATACAAGATAAATATGAGGTATAGACATATATGGTTAGTGTTTAAATTTTAAATTTTTATTATAGAAAAAGATATATTGCCATTAATCCCCCTCAAAATAGTCTTCCTCACTTTGAGCATGCTTATCCCATCGTTGGTACTTTCTACAGCAGTTCTAGAAGTCCTTTTTTGTGGGTGCCTTTATGAAGTGTGGTTAAAAATACTGTGAATGCTGTCCTTAGTGCCATTCAACAGAAAGGCAGGCTCTTAAAAATATTATGCTGTATCTTTATTCATGTTATTCATTGGGTCTGGTACCTCATAACTTCTGAATCTACCTCAAAGTCAAAACCAGCATGAAAGGTAAACGTTTCTGGGTCAATTCAGGACGTCAAGGCAATCATGACAGCACAAATAAAGACACAAAAGAGAACTTCCAGAACTGCTTCAGAAAGTGGCAAGAACTATACAAAGCATGCTCAAAGCAAGAAGTATTTTGAAGAAATTTAATGACAATGTGTCTTTTATGATAATAAAACTTTTAAATTTGAACATTCATGTTTTTTATTACATCTTGTGTAAGTTGTAAATCTTTGTGACCTTGATTTAGGCAATGGTTTCTAAGATATGACACCAAAAACACAAGTAACAGAAGAAAAAAAAGGTAATTTGACGTCAAAACTGAAAGCTTTTGTGTTTTAAAAAGACCCCATAAATTAGTGAAAAGACAATTCACAGAATAGGATATAATTTTTGTAAATTGTATATCTGATGTTAGCAAATGTAAACAGTCTACAGGAATGCAAAAACAACCCAATTTAAAAATGGGCAAAGAATTTGAATACATAATTCCTCAAAGAAGATATACAAGATGGCCAAGAAAGCACGTGAAAAAATGTCAACCTCATTCGCCATCAAGTGAATTCAAGTTAAACCTACGATGAGATACCACTTCACACCCACTAGAATAGTATAATAGAAGGGATGGCTAATACCAAGGATTGGTAAGGATGTGGAGAAATTGGACCCCCTTGCACTTGTTGATGGAAATGTAAAATGGTGTTTTGGAAAATCCTCAAAAAGTTACACATAGACTTACCATACAATACAGCATTTCCATTCTTAGGTATGTATACACCCCAAATAATTGAAAACAGGTGTTCAAACATTTGATTCCATTTATATGAAGTGTCTGGAGTAGGCAGACCTGTAAAAACAAAACGTATTAGTGAATGCCTCGGGCTAAGGACAGTGGAGGGGGACAGTTCTCCCAATGGGTACAGCATTTCTTGTTAGGGAGATGAAATACTCTAAAATAGATTGTGGTGATGGTTGTATGAATTTGTGACTATACTAAAAACTACGGAACTGAACTGCATACTTTATACAGACGAATTACATGGTAGAAGGATTATATCTTAATAAAGTCACTAAAAAGGAATCAAAAATCAGCAAAACAGAGTTGTATAGTATGTGAGTGTGGTTGTCTATTATAATTGATAAAATTATATCTTACTGGGAGAAATAGATTATTTGTAAGGAAAATGGATGTTGTATTTTTTGAATATTGTATTTTTACTATAGAAATTTTTATATAGGAAATATAATGGATTCTATTTACCCCTCAGTTAGCTTCAATAATTATCAATATTTTGCCAATCTTATATCATCTCATAGCATATTTTTAATACAGCAAAGATAATCTGGAAACATGTAAACTCTTTTCCACATTTAGAAATACATATTTAGTATTCTTTCTAGTTGTCCACAGAATACTTTTAAAGGTTTATTATTCACCAAAGGTGGGAATTGTATGTCTTGTTTACATGCTGAATTCTTTATCACTCAGAAATACTTTCAGATGAAAGTAACAAGAAACTCAGCCCTGGTGGCATGTGCAAACATGAATCTACTTTTTTTTTCATATAGGAAATCGAGGTAGGCACCTCTGGTATTGGTTCTGAAACTCACGCTTTTGAGGCAAATAGTTGTGATATTCTCTGGGCTTTTCTCCAGGTAGCAATCAAGACAAGAATGAGGGAGACAAGGCAGCATCAATATCAGGAAAGTAAAGTGTTCCCAGAAACCCCTCCCAGCTACACTTATGTTCAGGTCACATGGCCACTTCTGTCTGCAAAGTGGATGGGAAATGGGGGTTTGGAAATGGGGGGTGGGTCACCAGCTAACAATGAGTGCCAGACAGTCCCTGTTAAAAGTAGGAGGTATCTTGATACTCCTGTATAAATGTTGGTTGAGTGCATATGGTAGGTGTTTATTCAAAAAAATTCAGGGCTTCTCCATTCACAGGATAAAACATCTGTTCTGCTGAACTCAGGCATTGGAATTTTCTTTGATCAATGAAGTGGGCACAGAAGTGGCAATAAGAGCCAGCCTCTCTTTCTTCCTTAAACATGGAAATCTGTGTTAAGATGGGCTTTTCATCAGCTTGGGTCCTTTAGTGATTGACCTGTGAGACCCTCTAGCTTATCCAGTATGAACACCTTATATAAGCAATGCTTAACATTTGTTATTTAAACCACTGAACCTGTTTTGGTTCATTGTTACTGCAGCTTACCCTATGCTGACTAGTGCATTGCCTATACAAGATTACAGAGAAGTCTGTAACAAATTCTCCATATTAAAATTTTGCAAACAACATTTTCTGATCACATGAATAGAAAGTATATGCTAAATGATAAGGTAAACAACAACCAGTAGAAATTTGAACAATGTAGAAAATAACCCTCTTGTCAAAGCAGAAATCAATACTAATAGGAGAGTCTATTTAGACATTTAAGAGAATGGGACTACTGTATAAAAATACATATGTGTGGGGTGACTAAAATTATTCTAACAACATCCAGACTCTAAAGCTCTTATTACTAAAATAAACATGCTTAAATGTTTAAAGGTTGAAAATAATTAATTTAGAATTTGAAATAAGTAGAAAATGAACAGCAAAATAAACAAAGTCAGAGGAAGCAATTAATATGGATAAGAGCATACATTAATCATTCAGCGGGATTGATAAATCAAGAATCAGAACTTTAAATCAATGGAATAGATAAATCTCTGGAAAACTGACTCCTTCTAAAACAAGAGAAAATAGATTCCATGTAACTTATAAGAAAAGGATAGGGTTTAACAGTATGTTTTTGTGGTTTGACACAACTGTCAAAATGTAAAATGTGCATACCTTGAAAAAGCGATGAATATATAAATGTTAGATTGAATTGTATGAGGTTCTCAAATGTGAAGAGTCATGAAAAAATACTATATTTTGTGATACTTTTGGGCATCTGGACCCGCTGAGAAAGGATGAAATGGAGACGCTTCTCCAACAGATTAGAGAAGGATGTGTCTCAATCATTCTAGTCTTGTGGATGGGCCACATAACATGGTCCCCATAATTATATGAACCCGAAACAGGGGGAACAGTCCTGATTTATCCCACTACCCTTCTTCTTCCTTTAGAAATTTCTTCTGGATTGTTCTCATTCTCAAAAAGATAAAACTCATCACCAGGATCCCAGAGCACCTCTAAACTTTATCGGTGGTCCCCGTGATGCCCTACCCACTCTCTGAATTGACTGCTCACTCTGATGGCTCATCTTGCTCTTTCTCATGCTTTAATGCAGGGCTCTTTCTGAACTCAGGTGCAAGCTCCCTCCTCTTTCACCATTAACCCCCAAGCTTAGAAGAATTAGCATTTGGGATGGGAGGCTGAGGCTTACCCTGAGCTCTGGACCTGTCTGCCCTTAGCAGGTCCATCTCCAAAAGGAAGATTTCTTCTTTAATGCATGAATCCTAGAACGCAAAGTACAAATACCTCCAGGCTTCTGGCTGAGAGTAAATCTGGACCATTTAGAATTTATTGTGTGAAATAAATGACACGCCATTCATTTGTGCATGTTCATGTTTATTCACTTGCTCATTAATTCTCTCAAAAATATTTCTTTGCCTATTTCCTTACTACTGGGCATTTTACTAGACTTGAGAGCACTATGCTGGTTAATCTTAATTATTAACTTGACTGGGTTAAGAGACTTCTGGAGAGATGTTTGGATCTCGGAGATGCAATGCTCATCAGTGGGTTAATCCACTGATGTTTGGAGTTGAATAGCAGGTGGGGTTCAGTTGGTGGAGGGTCACTGGGATGTGCCTTTGGATGGTGCTGTTCTCCCTCTGGCACTATTCCCAACCTTCTCTACTTTCTGGCCACCATGAAATAATTAGTTCTGTTCAACAACATCTCTTTACCATGATGTTCCTGCCTTGGAGCCAGATGACCAGTACAGGAAACCACTTCTCCTTCCAAAAATATCTTTGCCCTCCTGAAGCTAGTATTCTAGAAGAGGAGATGAGCAATAATCAAAGTAAACTGATCAAGTAAAATGTGTATCAGATTGTAGTAAGGTCTATGGAGAAAAATAAAATGGGAATGAAGGTTAGGAAGTATGGGGCATTTAAGCAGATAAAGTGTGTGGTTGTAAACAGAGAAATTAAAGACCCCACTGACAGGTGATATTTGAATAAAGCAGTGAGTGAGGGGTTCATCAGATTCAGGGGAGAGAGATGTTTCAGCTACAGGGAATGACAAGTTGAAAACCCCTAAAAAGGAAGCATGTGAAGAATATTTGAGGGACTAGCAAGGAGTTCAGAGTTACGGGAGAAGGAGTGAAGGGAAAGGTAACAGGAGATGAAGTCAGAGGGCACCACAGGGAGGGTGGCCCTGTCAGACAGAAGCTTGGCTGTTTTCTGAATGAGCTGTGAGCTAGGATCTTGAAAGAGGAGGTACATATATTCCTGTGGCTGCCGGGCTGAAAGTAGACTGTAGTGAAGCTTGCATACACACAGGAGGCCAGTTAAGAGGTTTCTCTGATATCCTGGGTGAGGGGTGATGATGGCTGACCCTGGATTTTCTTGTGGAGGTGATGAAAATGACGGACACTGGGAATGTCGAAGATCATGCTGCAGAGACGGGGTGCAGAGGTACAGAGAGGACTCTGTGATGACTCCAACAGCAGTTTTTAATGCCAACAACTCATGGTTTCTATAGGAAACCCTGCAGAACAGCATGATCTCTTACAGCTCATCTTTCATCCACTCTTTCCTCTCCAAGGCCCTGCATGAGATCACCTCTGAGTGCTGTTCCCTGGAACTCAACAATTCTCCCTCCAGAGGGCTCTGCTTCCCACGCTTGTGCTGGAAAAACAAAAAAGAAGGCGAGTGGAAAGTGAGCTGGCGCTCATTTGAATTCTGCCTCAGTCCCCTTGCTCTCGTCAGTGACAGCAGAAAAAAGAAATCCCGTGTTACTTGCTCAATGAAAAGCAATATTTAATTAGGGCTGAGAGAGTTAGACAAGCAAACAATTAAATGTTGTATTACGATCAGTCGTGAGCCATTTAAGCTTCTGTTCAATAAGGAATCATTATGAAGGTCTCATAGAAATGAAAATATAAATAGAGCAAATTTGTTTTGCATTTACACCATTTCCTCGGGCTGTAGGATCTGAAGGCAGTTTGACCATGGTGGATGAAGGCTCCCAGCTCAAAGAGGGCTTAGCACAGAGCCTGAAGAAGGCAGAAGGCAGGCGCATGCACCTGCCGGCCAGCAGCACAGGTAAGAAAGCAGAGGAGCCTGTTGGCTAAGCCAGTTTGGACCAGAGCAACAGAAATCTTTTCATCTTATTTTTAATGTCTGAGAAGCAACATGAGTATTCTGCCTTCAAGGGAGAAGTAGTTTAAAAGAAACTCCTGAATGTCTTGTGAGATGCTGGATTATAGAATAATCATGTCTAATAAAAATCCCACTGGTCCTGCAGCTTTGAGGATTTGAAAGGAACATCAGACTGTTTCTGGAAGGCTTTGTTGAATGGTAACCAGAGAGAGTCCTGCAGAGGGTACCACAGTCACACTGAGGGCTATGAGATGAAGGTACCATCCACCATAAGTCCCCGCAGCCAGCACCCCCTCCAGGTCTCTGGGGTTGCACAGGTGTAAGTTCAGGTCCCCTCGCCCTGCCCCCTCTCAGAGTACTGTCCCCACTCACTCCAGGAGTTTTAGTTTCCTCTGTGGAACAAGCAGTGTGTCATGGGGATAGTGTTTGGATATAGTCTCAATGTAATTCAGGTCTTTGGTCAGCTGCAAAGGATGGAAAACCCAACTCAAATTGATTTAAGCAAATCAATGGGACAAAAGGTTTAGATTTAAGACAAAAACCTTTTGGTAAAGAGATGTGATTTTGCCCAGACTCTAGAGCAGGTGTTTCCAACCTGCAGTCACAGGCCACATGCAGCCCTGGGCAGCTAGTAAAATGGCCCTAGAAGATTGGAAACTTTTTTTTTTTTTTTTTTTTTGCGGCACCGATGATTGAACTCACAACCTCGCACCTGCCAGGGCAGGCGCTTAAGGCACTGAGCCAAACTCCCGGCCCTGGTTTTTCGAGGCAGGGTCGCACTATGTAGTGCAGGCCGGCCTTGTGCTCGCGTTGTAGCCCAAGCCGGCCTCGAACCCACAACGCTCTGCCTACCTCAGCCTCCCGAGTGCTGGGATTAAAGGCGTGCGCCACCACGCCCTGCATGATTGGAAACTTTTAACATTATTGTATGATTGTTAGAGGAATTTTTTATTAGCACATGTTGGCAGCACAAAATTATTACATTCATCATGGGGAATTGATACACGTACATATTTTAATTCTTTTTTTAGTTCCCTCTCTCTCCATTTTTTAGACTCCCTCTTTCCTTTTTCTGTAGCACATAATGATCAGGTTTCTTGTGGGGAGGGAGTTGGTGCATGTACACAACACATCCCAGTTCCTTTTTTTCATTCCATCTCCACTTCCCCTTAGTGACATTTTCACAACTCTATAGTGTGGTGCACAGGTGACAATGGAGCCCTGGAGGGGAGGGCACGGTGGAGGGCTACCGCTGCTTACTGTGACAGTCACACATGTTCAGTTAAATAGAAACCCATGTGTATCAGACATCACATGCATTTAACATGAGATTTAGTGAGTATAACACAGCAATTCCTGACAAAAGTATTTCAACCTATCTACCCATGTGTGGATGCAAAGATAGGTATTTATTGATATTAAGCAGATACATGAAAGTTTTCCTATCTGATAACTAAATGGGCCCATGTAAATAATTTATTAAGTTAAAATATAAAAAAGAGTTTTGTTACTTATATACACTAACTATATTGTATATTTCATATGCAGCCCAAGACAATTCCTTCTTACTCTATGTAACCCATCTGTATTGGGTGATACTATGTACCCCCAAGTCCTTGTAGACTTTTGATGAGGCTGAGTCTGGCACTTGTGATCAGTTTGTTGTTTAGCATCGGGATTGGTGATGTGAGTGCTGCACCTGCCCAGGGGTGGAGCTGAGATGCAGTGTAAAGGAGATGGGTCTTTATCTTGCTCTCTTCCTCTCTCTCTTTCTCTCTCTCTCTCTTTTTCTCTGTCTCTATCTCTCTCTCTCTCGCCAGCGTACCTTGCAGTTTTGGTGGCTGTCATGAATGGTGGCCCCGCCACACCATGCTGCTTTGGAGCCAACTAAATATGGACTGAAACTCCCAAGAAACTGTAAGAAATAAACCTTCCCTTCCTAATTTTGGGTGTCAGGTATTCTGTCTCAGTAACGAGTGAAAAGTAATTAAGATACCATCCAAACCAAAAGTTTGGACAACCCAAGAGCATCCTTTCTCCTGTGAGCTCATGGACCCATTCAGCAGCTGAATGAAAAGTCAGAGGCCAGTGGATCCTGGCCAGGCGCCTCATGACTGCCACATGTGAGGTCAATCAAACTAGTTTTTTTCAGGGTTTTTTTAGGTAAGTTTTTTTTTTTTTATTTTAAAAAGAAGAGAATGACAATGATGATACAGAATTTCAAAATAGATAACAGGAGATTAACAATGATTAATATATATCAAATCTATCAAAGTAGTTGCTCAGATTATAAGATATCAACATGAAAAATTGATCAAATAGTGTAAGCATGAACCATTCTTTTCGATGAACTAACAGAGATTAGTCATACAATTATCTTACCATACACACACACACACACACACACACACGCACACACATATGCTTTTCCTTCTTTTCTTCTTTCCCCCATCCCAGTTTTTTTTTTTTTTTTTTTCCTTTTGAGCAACTTTTTTCCTTTCACAATATCTATTGTACCTTTTGGATCTTATTTACTCTTTCAGTTTGTTACATTAGGGAGAGAATATGACGTCTACACATGCGAGTCTAATTTATTTCACTTGTAAGTATGAAAGACCCCTTTCTTGGTGACTGTGTCCTTGCACCGTGACCAAAGCGAGCAAAGGTTGTCCCCGCAAGGAGGAATTCGCCTTCAGAAGCAGTCAGCTCACACGTCCGCAGGCACTCTCGCCTCACCTCTAGGGTAAGTCTGGAGCCAGCCGCTTTCACAATCCATCTGCCCCACTCTGGGAACTCAGGGCAAACCGAATTTGCTTATGGGAAAGACTTGCTCTCTTGGTGCTTGGCAGTGCTGACTGAAGAGGCACGCCCCTGCCTACCAGCACAAGCACACAGAAACTTTCTGAATAAATGCCTACAGCTCCTTGCAGTCTCATGTCTCAGGCAAGGACACACCACAGCATCCAGATCTAAATTAGCTCTTGCTGCCAGGCCCTTCCTGGTCCCACATGGCTGTCCTGAAACACCTCTGAGTGAATGGGCTGAGTGGTGGGCTCACTTGATTTATCTGCCTTTAGTACTCACACTGTGCATGGTCATTGCCTCTTTTCTCGTGGACAAATTGACTGCCAGCCAGGTAAATAGGTCATTTGGGGCAGCCTGCCAAATCGAGCCTTCAGCTGAGTATAAGCCAGCCGTCATCTACCTACAGCTGCAGAAGAGACCCCGAGCAAAGGCCGCATGGCTGAGCCCAGTCAATCCACAGACCTGCCCAGAGACAATACCAACAGGTGTTACTTAAATTTTAGGATTGTTTTTCATGCCAGAAATAAAAAATTAGCCAGGCATGGTGGTGCACACCTGTAATTCCAGCCACCTGAGAGGCTGAGGCAGGAGACACAAGTTTGAAGCTAGTCTGGTCAACTTAGCGAGGCCCTGTCCAAAGATAAATTTTTTTTTGCCGGGGCGGGCGGGGACCGGGGATCAAACTTACAGCCTAGCGCCTGCCAGGCAGGCGCTTATGCCCCTGAGCCCAACTCCCAGCCCTAGTTTTTCAAGACAGGGTTGCACTATGTAGCTCAGGCTAGCCTTGAACTCACATTGTAGAGATAAAAATTTTAAAGGGCTGGGGATGTGGTACAGCACTTTGCCTAGCATGTGTGAGGCCTTGGCTTCAGTCTCCAGGACAGGAAGAAAGCAGGGAGGAGGGGATGAAAGGAGGACTGGAGGACAATATCTGGCCTGAAAGAGGTTGTCAGTTGTCTTCCCACCTATCCTCAGACAACTCCTTCTTTTATCCTGAGCCTACCTCACTTACCACATAACAAAGAATAGACAAATGGGATCTCATTAAAAAGCTTTTGCACAACAAAAGAAATTATTAACAAAGTGAAAAGGCAACCCACAGAGTAGGAAAAAAATTGTAGGCAGGTGTCCCTCAAAGGACTTCTATCTAGAACATATAAAGAATTGAAAACAATCACACCCCCCAAATTCAAAGACCCAATCCAAAAATGGGCTTGTAAAAAAAAAAACCCCAAAAGCAAAAAATGGGCATCTGAGATGAAAACGCACTTCTCAGATGAAGAAATACATATGGCAAATAAATATATGAAAAAATGTTCAACATCATTGGTTATTCAAGAGATGCAAATCAAAACAACACTGAGATTCTCTCGGTTTTATTTTTAATCGACAAATTTTTGGTTATAATTAGGGTTCTCGTGTGGTCTTCTCTATAGCAGAGAATGTGGTGAATAAACCAATTGTATTTGTAACTGAAAGTGAGTGCTTTGGAGTTGCAGATCATGCATCGAGTTCAGTTTCATGTGTGTCTGCCTCAGAGAAATGAGTTCCTGGTTGCAGTTCAGATAAGATTTCAGCCTGATCAACAGAGAGCTGGATTGAGACCTTTGGGGTTCCACCAAAGCAAATGCTACTCGTCTTAGTTACGTTTTTCTCATTGTGGAGACAAAGTACCTGACACCCAAAGTTAAAGGGAAAAAGTTTTATTTAGCTCATAGTTTGTAGAGGTTTCAGTCCATAATTGGCTGGCTCCATGTCAGGCTGGCATGGCAGACTGACATCACAGAGGAGAAACAACTCATGGCAGGCAGAAAGTAGCAAAGCAACAAACAGTGATCACAGTTCTTTGTATCCCTTATATCTTACCCAGGCTACTTAGGGTGGGTAGAACTCACATCCTTAATCCTAATGCCCTTGATCCTAGCATTGTGCCCTGAATCAATTCCAGCATCGCACACTCTACGTCCAGTCCCCTTTGAAATTGCCCCACCTATGACCACATGCAACTTTGTGGAGTACACCTAAACACAAGCCACAACACCACCCTATAGAGCTTTTGGAACTCAGAAAGGCTGTCTTTCTTAGAAATTTCCTGACTGTGCCAAGCTCCTTTTCTGATCTTCTGCATTCTATGAGAGAAGTTTGGGTGGGTGACACTACTAGGTCTTTCCTTCTTAACGTTTCGTTTAATTTTTGTTTTAATTGACAGACTATAGTTGCACGTATTCATGGGATGCCACATGATATTTTGATACATATATATGTTATAAAATCAAATAATATTAACGTATCTATCTCCTCTGATATTTATCATTTCTTTTTTTTTTTTTTTTTGCGGCACTGGGGGATTGAACTCACAACCTCACGCCTGCTAGGGCAGGCACTTAAGCCACTGAGCCAAACTTCCAGCCCTGGTTTTTTTTTTTTTTTTTTTTTTTTGAGGCAGGGTCGCACTGTGTAGCTCAGGCCGGCCTTGCGCTCGCGTTGTAGCCCAGGCCGGCCTCAAACTCACAACGCTCCTCCTACCTCAGCCTCCCGAGTGCTGGGATTAAAGGCGTGCGCCACCACGCCCGGCCAATTTATCATTTCTTCATGGAGAGAACATTTAAAATATTTTAGCTTTTTAAAAATATACAGTACATTATCATTATCCATAGTCATCCTTCTGTACAATAGAACATGAGAATTTATTTCTCCTAGTTAACTATAACTTACTACATATTCACCAACATTTCTCCTCCCCTCAACTCTCCCCAATCTCTGGGAACTTCTAGGAGACTGACTTTTTAGTTTCTACATATGAATGAAAATGTGTTACTTACTTTTTTGGTACCAGATTTATTTCTCTTAATACAACGTCTCAAGGTCCACCCGTTGTCATGAGTAGCAAGTCATAGTCAGTTTTCTCTTACTGTGACAAAATACATGAGATATTCAACTTAGAAAGAAGACATGTTTATTTTGGCTCAAGTTTCAGAGATTTTGATCTATGGTCCATTGGCCCATTCCTTTGGGGCCTCTGGCAAGTCATTATATTATGGAGCACAGTGGGAAAAAGAAGCTGCTGACTTCATGGAAACTCAGAAGTGAAGGAGGGGAGAAGTGGGGGTTGGGGTCTCAATATCCCCATCAAGAGCACACCCACACTGACCTAACTTCTACCTTTGAGGCTCTACCTCCTAAAGGTTTTATTACTTCCCAACTACACTACAGGGGCACCCAAGCTTTTAATACATGGGCCTTGAGGAAGACACCAGAACAAAACTATAGCAGTAGTATTTTACCCTTCTGAAGGCTGAATAGTATTCCACTGTATGTATGTACACATTTTGTATATCTTCACATTTTCTTTTTTATTCATAAGTTGATGGACCACAAACCTTATGTGAAAGGACCTATCATTCAAAGCATCTGTAATACCTTGAGCACAATGCAGAGGCTGACAGTCATAAGGAACCATAACCTGAGACCCCTGTATTAGATGTGAAAGGCATAGACTTCCAGCTAAAGATGACATTTCCTTACTGATAACTGGACATGATTATGTATCTGAATTCCAGATGATGGGCTGTGGTAGTAAGGAATAGGTATGTCCTCTGAGTTATATCCTCATAGGCAAAGGAAAGCATCTTCCCCTCTTTCTCTTTTACTTTTCTACTGGATGGGATGCTGATATGATAGTGGTACCTGCCCTCATAAGAGGGCAGCTACCCAGTAGGTAGGTGGAGCAACAAGATAGAAAGAGTCTGGCATCCTGGTAGATATGCAGACATTCTACCAACCCCTAGACTTTTCATGACAAAGAAATTAATTCCTAACTTTTGAAAGCCACTGTTGCATGTGAGAAAGAACTCATAGGAGATTGTAAGCTCTGTCTAAGATTTCTCTTGGCCAATATCTAAGGATATTATGTTGGGTGTGGTCTGGAGGTTGTGATCTGGAGGGTGAAAGGGTGTTTTTCAAAGGCTGTCAGGGAGCTGGTTAAATCTGGCCCCAGTGACAAGTTCTTGACAACCAGTCAAGAGATGGGCCAAAGAAGAGAATAGAAAACTGTTGAGTGCCTGCTGAAATCCAGCTAGCTCTTTATACATTCTATTTTATTGAATCCATTGACTGATAAGTCCTAGGAAAGCAGGGATTTTACTCTGATTCACCACTGTGTTCCCACTATATTCCTGGAATAGAGTAGGCTCTCAATAAATACTATGAAATGAATACACAAATCATCCTACACCATTTAGTAAGCTCAGTAGTAATGCTCTGAATTAGGCCACTGTGGAAATGAAGGCTCAGAGATATTACATGACTTACCTAAGTTTGCACAAGTGGTAAATAGCTAAAACTAGGATTCAAAATCAGGTAAGTCTGTTGGAAAGCTTGGGTTCTTTCTTCTATGTCTTAGTTACTTTTCTAGTTGCTGAGACAAATACCTAACACCCACAAGTTAAAGTAGAAACGTTTATTTTATCTCACAGTTTGTAGAGGCTTCAGTCCATAGTCAGCTGGCTTCAAGGCAGAGCAGCATGGAGGGGCATGACAGAGGGGCATAGGCATGGCGGTGGGGCATGGCAGAGGAAAAGCAGTCCATGGCGTCGCAGGCAGGAAGCAGTGACCAATGAGCCTTCCTTTTCCTTTTATGCCATGTAGACTACAAGCCTATTAGATGGTACCACCCACAACCAGGGTGCGCCTTCCCTTCATTCACATCCAGAACTATGCTAAACTAATCAGTGGACTGATTTAGTTGTCACACATCCATAATCTGTGTTCACACAATCTAAATCCATATTCACACACCCTAGATCTGAGACCCCCTCCAAAAACCACCTATGAACACATGTGGCTTTTGCACAGGCATGTAGATAAAAGCCATGACACTCTACTTTAGTGTCATCTTTTTGGTACTATAGATTTTCTGGTTATATAGCTGGAAACACTATAGACTTGTGTTATTCAAACAACTAGTATAAAATTCTCCTTTGCAGTAGCATGTTTAGACATGGAAGGTTCCCCAAAATTCTCATGTGTTCTGAGGTAGGGCCTGGTTAGAAGAGGTGGATCACTGTGGTGTGACAGGGAAGGGTGTATCTTATTCCCAGTTCCTCCCTTCTCTCTCTGTTTCCTGGCTGCTATGCTTTTCTTTGCCATGATCTTCTACCATGATGTTTTGCCTTGGAGCCAGCAACTATGAACTGAATCTCCTAAATCATGAGACAAATTAAACCTCTCTTCCTTTAACTTGTAGGTGTTGGGTATTTCATCCCAACAATGGGAAAGTAATTCATACAGGGTCTCTTCAGGATGTCCACATCCAAGTCATTGTAAGAGTCCAGGGAATTGGGGGCAGGAGTCACCTGGAAATGAAGGAAAAGAAGCATCAGGGAAGCACCTAAGTTAGCATGAAATAGACTTCTATGGTTAAGTCCAGGAGAATCTTCGTATATGGAAAAAAATCCCATTGGACACATCGTGTATATATCAAGACTGCTCACTGAGTTTTGCACATTTTCAACAGCCAGAGGGGCTGTTGGTGATAAAAACTGACCAGATCTGACCTAAAGTAGAGACAAAGGAGAACAGGAGTGAGTTGCTAACAGATTTTATTTCACTTTGCATTAAAAGAGGGAGAATTCAAAGCATTTGACAGTGGGGGAACACTTTGATAGTAGGAGAGAGGATTTGAAAATTTCATTTCTAACTTCTCTTATCATTTATGGCTTGAGTAACATCTGCTTTCTTGGAATGGACTTGAGACTGTACTGTATCCCTCCACCAGCTGCCTTTGTTTGTATCACCAGTCTGGTTCTCAGTTCCTCCTGTGTTTGTGACGCTTTGTTTTGGGGAATAGAGCAATTAAGCCTTGCAGAGGACAGAGGTCCATCTTCCCTTGTCTCCATGGCCTAGGATAGATACTAGGCATCAGCCTGCAGGATGGTCAGCCTGGGATCCCAGGAGTCCACGGGGTCCTTACATCCTAAGGGAGAGCACAGCTGTACATGAGACAGTGTGACCTGAGCATGGAATGTCACCAGGGATGGCATCTTTTGGAGGAGGAGAGTTGGCATCACCAGACCTGCAGAATTTCCCAGAATCCAGTTAGACAGGGGATGCCAGGCCACTGGTATATGTGTGGCTGGGAGGTGGGTGAATGAGTGAACCTGTGTGTGTCTAAGTGTGTGCTGGGTCTGCAGAGGGGCTATCTCTGGGTAGTCTCTGGATGACTGGTGTGCAAGCTGAGTAGAGAGTATTTTGCTTCAGATGCACAGAGAGAATGCAAAACTGTGTGAAGGTAAGGGATATGGAGCCTGTGCCTCGAATACAGGATGTGTAATGTGTGGGTAGTTCTCAAACGAATGTGCTTAATTTTTATCATTGCATTGTTCCTTTATCAGCATATTATTTCACTTTAATTAATAGCAGCCCCCACCAGGACTGTTTAGTCAGGCTTAACACTGACAACAGAAATAAGAAGCCTTCATCCTGGCTCCAAAGGTTTCTCTACTGGTACTGATTTACCTGTCTGTTTAGTTGGTTGGCTAGCTGATCGAGTGGTCAAGTTTCAAATTACCTTTGTTGATTTCTTCTTTTCAGACATTTTTAGTTTGTTCTGTAGAGTCATTATAGCATCTCAAGCTCTCAGCAGCTCAATGCTGCAGAATTCTTTTTTTTAAATTTAAATGAGTTTAAATCATCTCAGAATATATTAGATTACCCTCTCCCTTGGGTTGGATATTTGTAGGGATGGAAGTAAACTGAACATTTAGCAGTCATCTTTTCTTCTCTTAATTGAACGGAGGCTGGCTGCTGGGAGAATTGGTATTCTACCCAAGGACTTCTTGAGCATCCACAGCTGGGCTCCTGATGGTCTGTAAACACACAAGGCCAGGCTGGGGCAAAGGTGCTTCTGAATTTAGAGTCAGATTCTTGGCTTGTGAATAAAGCTTCATTTGGGGCCCTCCTGAATCTATGTTGGTTAAGTCCCTCCTTAATTGGCAGGCCATCTGCCTCGCATAGTAACTCAAAGAGACCCCATGCCAGCAGTGAAGAAACTTTCTGTTTTGCAAACAATTTATGATTCATGATGACCAAAAGATTTGCTCTTCATGTGACCTGGCAGGGTAAGCATGACCCGGGTTTGGGGTCTACAGGGGAGGGCCCCATTCACCATGTGCTGAGGGATATGGGTGGCCAGAAGGGCCACAATAGCATGAGGATACCGAAGGTCAAGGCTTGCTCCCAGGCCTTATGGTGCCTTTGTGTGCATTTGTAAACTGTGCCCCTCTGGGGAGACACAGTCCCACTGCCACACAGTTTGGCAAAGGGAGAGTTCCTTCCATGACGAAAATGTGTTTATTTGTCTCAGTACATTTGGTCTTGTGCCAGGGAGTGTGGCTTGGTGAGGAGAACGTAGGCTGCATTTGAGCACCCAGAGGAACCCCTGGTGAGGCACAGTGGAAAGGGGTCTGGAAGCTAATGCCATTCATTACTTTGTGGTAATTGGGCAAGTTCTGGCTCTTCTCACCTTGACTGAAAGAATGACTTACCTTTTCTGTCATTTTCTCCTCATGTTTTAACTATTCTGCTGGGATGTAGGTGTTGTTTGTCCCATTTTATAGATGAGAAAGCTGAGGATCAGAAAGAGAGCATTTTAAGGTTCTACAGATGGTAAGTGTTGAGACTGGGATGATAGAGCTTGAGCCTTCAACTACATTTACCTGTCCAAGTCATGAATTGATTGTTTTTTTTTTTAAATGTGCATTGTGATTCTACGGTTACTGCAGTATTGACTCTCTCCACCTCTCCAACCTGTGATAATCCCTTTGATCCCAATCTAGCTACCAACTCTTTGACAGGTTCTATGATAAATGCTGGATATAAGAGGCACATGAGCAAAAGGAGTTTCTAAACTAAAAAGGTCTAACTTGGAGAGATAAAGTCACATTGCCCAGCAAATTGGTTCATTTCTGTTTCTCCATAGAAGAGAGCCGAGAGAGAAGAGGGAACCCTGAAGAGGAGATCAGGGGCTTGGGAATCTTCTTCAAGGCTGACTGCTGATTTGCTCTGTAACATCCTCAACAAATCATTCATCTAGGTGTCCACCTTATGGAGTTTGTCTGGGACTTTTGCATGTCCCAAGAGACCCTTTTCTTTTAACCCAACTACTGAGATTGGTCACCTTACATTCCACCCTAAAACCTGTGTCTGTCTCCTTCATGAGGCATTTTGCAGAAAAAAGGGAGCCTGCAATTTTTTTCTTCCTTTATCTCTTTTATAAGATTATACAAGTCATGCATGTTGATTGCTGAAAACTGAGATAACCAAAAAGTACAAAGATGGAATAGCTAACAATCATAAGAAAAGCTGCTCAATTTCACTCTTAAAGAAATGCAAATCAAAACACAGTATCATTTTCACCTTTCCAATTGGGAACAAAATGAAAACACTGAGAATGCTTGGTTTAAGCTGGAAAGACTTGTGGGGGTGGGTATGTACCCTTTCATTTTCTGTGCAGGGAATGCAAATTGGTGCAACCCCTTAGGAAGTCTTTTGGCATATCTATTAACATCTGAGTGTGTATGTGATTTGTCCTGGCAAATCAGTTTCTAAGAATGTGTCCTGTAGAAATTCTTATATGTGACCAAGAAGATGTGTACAAAATAAGGTTTAATGCAAACTTTTATGTTGTAAGGGGGAAAAATGGAACTAGTCTAACAGTCCACCAACAAGGCAAGCAATATGACAATTCCATATGGTGATAGTTTAGATATCCATTTCCTGTTATTCCTGTAGAACAGTTTTCTCACACTTTAGTGAGCATCTAGACCACCCAGAGAGCTTGTTCAGACAGAAACCTGGCCCTTATCTCCAAAGCTTCTGTTTTAGCAAATTTGAGCCTAAAATTTTGCATTAGTAATCCTGCTGCTCCCAGGACCACACTCTGAAACCAGATAGACAAATGAGAAAATCTTTTAAAAGTGTGACCCAGTCCAGATCTGGGAGCAGCACAGTTGGTGACAAATACTCAAGCAGGAGTCTACCAGGAGGATGGGAGGGTCCTCCAATTTCCCCTTTACTGGCCTGGAGCCCCACATGATCATCACTCAGAATGGGCCAAGTAAAGAGGGGCTGGACTCCTCAGTAAACACAAAAAGCTGCAGTTCCTATAGAGTGGGGCTCAGGTGTGGGCAAAGGCAGAAAGCAGCTTGTGGGTTGGCCCTCACCAGCAAGGTACAGGGCTGGGAGGAGGAAGGAAAACCAGCTAGGGGACTTTGCCAGCTGTGTTTGTTGGTGTCTCTGCTCCTCCCTGGGAAGCTGGCATTCTAGTTTTGAGGACAACATCAGATGCTTGGGGACAAGAGGCGCAGGTGTTGCTAGGAACCAAACCTTGCAAATGAATTAACAGGTGTTGATTGCTGCTAGGCAGAGGTATTTTATGTATGGGTACTGTTTTCTGCCTTATTTCCCTTTTAATCCTGGGTTAACACCATCACCTCTCTCTCCTCAGCTACAGCTTCTCTTGAGATCTCCCGCTCTGTGTCCTGTGACTTAATTTGGGACTTTTCCCTAGGCACACTGTCATGCGCTGCCTTTCCCAGCCATGACAGTAGTTTATGATGTGAGAAGAAATGTTAAGAATGGGGAGAGGGAACACTTCTTTCTTTCCCCCTTCTTGGAAGAATAATCCCCATAATCACTGCTGCCTTTGCTAGAACCCCCCCCGCCCCCATCCTGATTTAAGATCGATGGAGGGAAGAAAAAGAAACATAAATTGTTGTTGCTGCAGTACTCCTCACTTAACAATCTGGGTCTTGCTCTGCTTCTCGCCTTTGCTTCCTAGATGAACCATGTTTCGAGTCTTACCACTTCTTCGCTGACCTTTAAAGCGATACACCTTCTCCTGCCTGTTCTACGCATTGCCTAGAATGGGCATCCTGGAGAAGATTCGGAATTTCTTCTAGACGAATTCTTACCTTGAAACTGGAGAAGAGAATTACAAATTTGGATGTAAATGACCCACTGATGAAGGTCAAAGCTACAAGACTGGAACCTTACACTACCAACTGTTGGGGCTCACAGGATGTCTTCGAGCCGTAAATTGACTAGAAGGGGCCCCAAAGTGCTGATCAGGGGATTAAACGCTGATAAGCGGCGCTGGCAGCATCTGTGCTGTCCACGGTGCTGAATTTCACTCACCAATTGCCTCTAGAACAGAAATGGGAACAAGTCTACATGAAGGAAAACACAACTAATTGTTCTGGAACCGAAGCCCTCAACAGGAGTGCACGTGACTAAATTAGGGTCCAGTCCACCTGTAGTTATTTTAGGTCATTTGATTGGATTTGGGACGCCTGACCAAGGAGAAAAGAAATCTAGTTGGGCATTGTGCTTGACACTTCAGTTACATTACTTAACCTTTAACATAACCAGCACGGGTGGGTGTTATTATCTTCATTTTGCTACTGCAGAAATACGGGCATAGAAAAGTTGCTCATAGAAAAGTTCTATTCTACTTTGGTGAAATTTATACAGTTTCACTCCATCACTCTCAAGTAATGGAGCCTGGGCTCAGACACAGAGGTCCTGGTTCCCAAAGCTGGAACTGGTGACAGCAGACCCACGTGTCCCAAGACTAGTGCCAATGGCTCTTTGTTAGGCAGCTATTCAGAAACTGCTGACATTATGTCAGGTCACCAGATTGCATGTTTTCTCCCTGGGATATTTCAGATTTCAAATCTCTGAGATTCTGAAATGATTTCAAAAGCTTTCATTGTCCTAATAACCACAAATACCAGGCCCACACAAATGAATAAACTTCATTTACTTTTTCATATATGGGAGTGGAGTATGAATATAAGCAAGGCATTCAAATTAAAATGGGCCATTTTATTTTAATTGATCTTTGATTCCCAACTCACTATCTCCCTTCTGTCCTTACTCTGGCCTCTTTCACCCCTCGCTGTGCTCTGTGATTCATCAGGGCCTGAGGCTCAGCAGCTGTAATTGGTTTGTAACTTCCTGGAATGTCAAAGCCAAGATGGAAATTTTACGTATCACTCCACCAATTCCATCCTGGCTTTAATAATATGTTGGCAGAAAGGAAGGCAGATTTACAGCGGGAGAGAAATGTAATCAAATTTGGAGGTGAAATGCAATAAGTACAAATGCTAGTTTTCATTTGGAAGCTTCTTAGATAAATGTGATCTCACTCAGCTCCCCAGTCAAATCCTTTGTTTCTTCCCTGGGAACAGTGGACAGCCTCTGTAAGGTAATAATCCGAAAAGGGAGAGTTCGTATCTGGAGTTCCTTAGCCTGGTTTCAGCAAGTGACCCTGGAGACTGGGAGAGGCCTGAAAGGTCAGTTAGGGAGACACAGCTTGATTGGAAGTCTCTGATGTGCTGGATACTGGAGGGTGGGGGGGTGAATTAGGTACTCACTGGGTGCTGTACTAAGTGTTTTGCATTTCTTATTTATTTCAGGTTTCATGGCAACCTCGTAAGGTAAGTAATGATTTTCTTCCCATTTTATAGAAGGATAAAGTAAGATTTAGGGAGATGGTTTTCAAGAATAATGTGACATTGTAAGCATTCTATTTAAACTCTTTTCTGCAAGAATAGTGACAGTTAATATTTCTTGCAAGAATAAGTAATGGTTAATGTTTCTTAAATACTCATTGATAGGTTCTTGGTGAAAACTTTCACAACATCTTTATGGAAAATGCTATTGTCCTCTTTTTCATTCCATGTATCAGGTGAGAAAACTTTCTCTAGATTGATCTCCTTATAAAAGTCAGTGAGACCCAGGTAAAAAGATGTTCAGCATCATTAGCTGTTGGGGAAACATAAATTAAACCACAATAAGATATCACTACACATCTATTGACACGGTTCAAATAAAAAATAACAACAGCACCAAATGCTAATGTGGATGTGGAGAACTGAGATGGTGCATTCATTGGTGGTGGCAATGTAAAATGATGCAGATACTCTCAAAAAGAGAATGGTAATTTCTTACAAAGTTAAACATGTACTTACTGTACAGCCCAGTGTTTGTACTCTTGGGCATTTGTCCCAGAGAAATGAAATCTTATGTTCATACAAAAGCCTTTGTATGAATGTTCATAGCTGCTTTATTCATAACAACCAATAACTGGAAGCAGTCCAAATGTCCTTCAACAGGCAAATGGTTAAACAAACTGTGGCATATCATACTATGAATTTCTAGTCAGCAATCAAAAGGAGCAAGTTACTGATACATACAACCACTTGGATGGAGCACAAGGGATTACACTGAGTGAAAAAGTCAATCCCAAAAGGTCATAGCCTACATGATTCTCTTTATACAACATTCCTAAAATGACAAAGCTATTGAAATGGAGGATACATTAATGGTGGCCACATACTAGGAAGCAGAGGAGGAAGGCAGGTACCTTTGGCTACAAAAGGATAGCACAAGGGATCCTTGTGGCTGTGAATCATGGTGATGGTCAGACCTCTCTTCTCTTGTCTTCTCTGTTTTTCTCCCCTTCTCTCTCCTTTTCTCATAGATTTGCATAAACACACACAGAAAGACCAGTATGTGTAAAACTGGTTAAGTCTACTAAATTTGGTGGGTTGTATCCATGTTGATTTTTTTGTTTGAAATATTGTGTTATATTTATTCAAGATTAAGTTCATCACTGGGAAAAATTGAACAAAGCAATCTTCTATCTCACTCACAAGAATTATAACTGCTTATGAGAGCTAGGCACGATGGGGTATGCTGGTAATTCCAGAACCCCGAAAATCCTGAAGTAGGAGGATCACAAGTTTGATCCCAGTATGGGCCTCTTAGAGATTTAGCAAGGTCCTGCATCAAAATTAAAAAAGATTAAAAAGACTGAAAGATTGGGCTTCAAGGTTTAGAATCTTTACTCTGTGCTACAGTCTCCACCTGATAGAAAATTGTTAGGTTCTTTATATCTGGAACGTGTCTTTCTTCTCTTCACATGATTCTAGTGATGTCATCAGTAAAGGGTACTTGGACCCAAGATGGTGAGTCCACATTCTCACCCATACTCAGGGAGGGTATGTCAGTGCCATCCCCACAAGCCCAAGGGAAGCATCCAGAAGGTCTGTGAGCCATGTCTGCTGGAGTCCTTTTAGATGAATTAATATGGATATTAAGAAAGAGAGAGATTCTTCAGTTCTTAAAGGAAACAAATTACCAAGTGTTGTTTTCCCTACGATGTCAAGATACATTTCCTGAGAATAAACATAGAAAATCAGAAGTAGGGGATGGAAGGAGAAAAGCAGAATCCTGATGGTAAATAAGAAAGATCTATTTCTCTATATCTGGGCCTAAATTTATATCATCTACCTGTACTTGTATCTGAAGCACTCACTCCAGAATTTCTTAGATCTATGAAGAATTATTTCTACTTTTCAGGGGCCGACATTGGAGTGTCATTCCTATTATTTGCAACCCTAGGAGTCCTAGCATACGACCACTCTGCTGCTACATGCCTCCTAGCGAATTTTTCTACCTGTGTGAGTCCTGCTCTGCTGCAGGGTGATTAATGAGTCCAGCCCCATACGTACTGAGACTTGGCCAATTCCCCATATAATTGAGTATTCTAATCTAGGTTTCTTTCCTAGTGTCCTGAGCTCTGTCTAGCGAGAAGGGAAGCTCAGCTGTGCCCTGAGTTGAGGTCCAGCTCCTCTGGGCTGAGAAGTATCAAACTCCCATTTGTAGACACATTTTTCTCAGAAACATGTCTTAGAGACTACTTCCCACTCCAGCTGTCAGCCCATCTCCAAAATAATTTAAATCAGCATTTTGGGAATATAGATTGTCACTAAGGTCCTGATAATGGACATGGAACAAGTCACCTAGTAACAGTGTCCTCACTCATGGTGGGAATTTGACCCCCACCAATGAACACTGACTGAGGGATCCTGGTATCCTCTGCTACTATTTACTGGACCAGAACCTTGGATGGAAGTTGCTGCATTTCACTGAGGTCTTCACAGACTGTTTAGGGTCATTGCCAAGTTCTGGAAGATGCTCTTCAGGTTGAGGGAGTGGAAAGCACAAGGTCTGGTGAGCGCTAACAGGTACACTCACTTGAACCTGTGCAGTGTTTCTCCTTTCCCTCTTACTGATCTGCCTTAGGAGGGCAACCTAGAGACCCCCTCCCCAAATGAACATGAGTCCAAGTTTCAATAAAGACTGTGTTTGGGGACCTCATGTTAGGTTGGGGGGTACCCTGGTCCCATCTTATCCCACTTTGTCACTTCTTCTTCCATTCCTCCATCCTGCCCCTCCCAGCCCTCCACTGCGCCCCCTCTTCCCCATCTGCCTCTCTAAGCTGTGCTTCCCTCACCCTCTCCAGTTTACATCTGCTCCACTCATTTCCTTTCCATTTCATCCCATTCTTCCCATTTCATTCCAGCCCTTCCTACTTCTCTGCATTCTCCATTTTCTCCCATTCACTATGGAACCTGGGGTTCAGTCGGGAAGTTTGGCCACCTAGACCACTGCTTGCAGGAATGACATACGAGAGTGGCTCCTATAATCTCAAATGCAGACAGGAGTGCTTGCTTTTGCCAGACACTGTCCTAAGCACTTTTATTCTCTTGAACAGTTTAATTAGGTAGATATGAAAGTTCTCTCCATTTTTCAGGTGAGCAAACAAAGGCACAAAATGATAAATAATTTTTTCAAAGTCAAATAGCTACTGAGTATGGAATAGTTGGATGCATTTTCATTCATGCTCAGTAGTAATGGTAGTGGTCTCAATAAGGGAATGGTCAAAGGCTATTTTTATTGTCTATTTGACAAAGTAATTGTGATGATTAAACATCAGGAATAGAACATGAACCCGTAAGTCAGGAAACAAGTCCCCTGACACTCTCTGTGTTTAGGTGGGACTGATCTCTTTCCTGGCTCCACAAGTGGCCACAGAACAGGTCTGACCAGTCAGGATCCATATGTTTCTGGCCATAGTGATTAATTCAATGATGGGCACTCAACAAAGGCCAGATCAATGAGATTCGATTTGGTATTCTTGATGGCCACAGCAGTTGGAGAGCCAGATACTATGGGTTGACTGGCCAGGCATGGGTCATGTGCTCAGTCTTGAACCATTCCCTGTAGAGAAAGGGAAGAGATACAATAATAGGCACACCAAAGTGTTCTGGGCCCATGGTGACCACCAGTCAATATGCCTGAGCTGAAGGTGGAGGCAGAGTGGGTCCCCAAAGAAAGACTGGAATTATTCTTTCCAGAGGAAGAGGGAGTGGATGCTGAAAGGATACTACTCCCATGGTCCTGTACCTGCTGTCTTCAACCCCATGAAGGCTGCAGTGAGTTCTCCTTTACCAGCCCAGCCCTGTCCCATGACAGACCAAGCCAGAGTGGAGGAAGCAAGCCCAATTTCATGAAGCTCACTTGTGGAGTAACACCCCTTGGTAGGCTGACCTTCAGATCCCAGAATACAGGAGCATTCTTCCACTGAGATGTTCCTGCCTGATCAAGGGGCTCTTCACCCAAGTCCTGAGCCCTCTGTCCATCTGTCTGTCTATGTCTCTGTCTTTCTTTCTGTGTCTTTGTCTCTCTGTCTCTGTTTCTCTGTCTCTCTGACTCTGTCCCCCAACTCCCATTATAGGACAAAAACTTCTAGTCTACTTCTCATCCCACATTCCTGCTACAGGTATTAGTAGGGCTCCCAGTTGGTGCTCCACAGGTACGCTTTCTTTGGCTCACAGTTCTTAGAAAATGAACCTCATTGACATGATTGGAAAACAGTGATATTTCATTTCAAAATGCAGACTTGCAGATTGTCTTCAAAACCTTGGAGGGACTTGAGTGTCAATGAACCGAGTGACAGCTGCTGCAGTTAAAAGAGAATGTGTTATTCAGTCCCTAGTGAGCCTACCCCCTTCTAGTCACTGCCAGGGCTTGACTGGGCTCAGTGGGCACTGGGTTAGAACTCCTGTTCTGTAGGTCTGTGTCTGCCTCCATCTGCATGCCTCTTCCATGAAGCTAAGGTTGTTCACTCAGATGCTATCTAGGCTTTGTCTGAGCCAAGATCACAGCCACAATGAGGAGCATTCTGCTGAACTGGACTGGGAAGCCTTGGGCAGAACACCACAGCTCTGGGATCCAGATACCAGCAGGGAAGAGGAGAGGAGATAACAGATGTGAATGTCTTAGAAGCAAAAGTGCTCAAATGGGTGGAGGAGACTTGGCTAGCACCTCATTTTTAATATACTGGGTGTGCTAGGCTTGTGGAGAAGTTTCCAAGATACTCAAGTCCCAGCTAGCTGACAGTAAACTGAGAGTTTCCTTTTTTTAAGTATGTAGTTACTTTTCCCGAGCTTTTCTCCAAGGCGATGATTTTGCCTGAAATTTATAAACACCTTCTCCGGGGGCAACACGAGGTGATTTTTTCCCATTTCAGTCTCCTCCTATCCAGCATTATAAGTAGCCATACTGAGTGACTGGGCAACATGAAGAGGTGTTGAGAGACGAAAGAGCAATCAGAGTTCTGCTTTGTCCCAGGGTTAGGGAGTTCCTAACTTCTTATTCTGAACTGTTCATCATTTTAGGATTTTTACCAGCTGCTCATAGTTTTTGAAGGATGTGAGTTTTTTACTAAGCATGTGGTGCTTAAGTCCCTCTGCTATGGCCTCAGATCCAGATGGAGACCAACAGGAAATCAAGGAACCAGGTATTTTTCACTGCAGAGTCCATGTTCCAGGTACCAACCTGGGCCTACTCAGCCCTGGAATCTGCATTTTACCAAGACATCCTCTGACCTGGTAAGCCACATTTCACATGAAAGATTGAGATCCACTAATTAGGACTCTAAATTTTAGAATAAAAGTTAAAAATGCATAGGCAATGGAAGCTGAGGTTTTTGCTAGATGACTGTTTCATTGACAAAACTCAGCAGCCCAGAAAGTTGCAGTGTTTAAGGCTGGGATATAAGAAAGATTAGTGTTCCCCAGACCTGCCAATATTCATTCAAAACAGAAACAATACTAATGCATAAAACACAATATTGAAATGGCTTCCTTTCCAAGATGCAAATTGGGAAATGTTGAATATGTTCATTGAAACAGAAATGGTCTTATTTTGGGGAGAAATCACTACTTAACTGGTGTCCCATGATGATGTTTGTTCTGCTTCCTGAGTAATATGACTGTGGTGTCATTCATTCTTGCAACTAGTATTTATTGAGCTCAACACAGCCATTAATAAAAAGACAAATGTCTTTACCTCTGCGGAGCTTACCTTCTAGTGACGTGGAGACAGGCGATAAGCAAAATAAATATGTAAACAATACGGCATGATATAGGGTAATAAGTGCCCTGGAGAAAAAGACAGCAGAAAAAGAGGATAGCAGATTCGGGGACTGGAGAATGAATGATCAGGGAAGGTTTCCCAGAGAATCAGATCTGAAAGTCCAAGTGGGCCCTGGAGGAAGAAGGTCCTGGTGGAGGGGACAGATCTTTGCCTAATTCTGAGCAACCACAGTTTAGACTGAAACCCTCAAGCAGAAACATCAAATAACACCCAATCAAGAGGGAAGCCATTGCTAGACCACTGGGCTCCACTTATTATTGGCATCAAATATGACCTGTCTCCCACTGCCAAGTGGCCATATGTGGTGTCATCCAAACTTTACCAACAGTTCCCACATTTTCCTTGAGGAGTCAGGTCAGATCTGTGCAGTGAACATCAGTTAAGAATCAGTTTTGTGCCCAGACCTGTGCTGGACACCTGCAGCTCAGAGACTGGTCAGCCAACCTGACATAGAACGTTAGAACTGACTGAGTAGCAGAGACACAGAAGGAACATCTTACTCAGCCTCGGGTTAACGGGGTGACTGGGGGATGTTACCTCTTTGACATTCTCTCCTCCCACATCCCTCACCTCACTCAGTACTCTCCAGACACACTGGTTTCTGTCTAGGCTCAAACCATATCAAGTCCCTTTTGACTTCAGAGCTTTTTCTGTCCCCTTGCCACCCCATTGGGAGTTCACAATATGCAGGCTCAGACGAACGTCCCCTCCTCTAGTAGGACTTCCCTGCTTGCCCTGTAGCCTGCGTCCCCATCACTGTGCGTCATTTCCTTTGTTTCCTTCCAAGCACCCTCTGAAACCATTGGCACCAGTGTTTTTATACTCTTCCCTACCCCGTCTCAGAGTTAGGAGTTAGTTTCTCTCTTTTGACCCTTCATCAAGGGACCATTGATGCCACAGTCTGACCAGTTTTACTCCTGCCTACCCCTCTCTGGCTGCTGTGGAGGCCTGTTCATTACATACTTGGATGGTCATGGAAGACTGTCATCCTCTGTCCTACGAGACTTGGGGCAATGCAGTTGTTGGCATTATGGAGTTAGAGATTCAGGCAGACTTGATTGGATCTCTGCCTCACTGCTCTCAAAACTGTATGCTTTGGGTGAATTGATTAACTTTTCTGAACCACAGCCTCAGTTTCCCCACCTGAGCAGCCAGTGCATTCAGTAAACATTAGCCTTGGTTAGTTTGCCAGCAATGGTTACCAGGTGCCTCTACCTGGAAAGGTTGCTTGAACCACTACATACCTGAGATAAAAGCCCCGGCCTGGGCTAGATCCCTCAGGGACCCCCTGAAGAGGACCTATAAAAATAAAAGTCCAAACTCAGTGATCATGCCCCTGGGGACCAGGAGTTAATGATCCAGGGTCAGTTAATGAGTGTCCTCCTCTGCTCTCTCCTCGCAGGTGGTATGGCAGCCTTCCAGGCCCAGCGGCTGATCCCTGCACCTGCCCCCCCTCCACATCCAATTTCTTTGCAGTGTCCTAAAAAGCTAACCAAGCTGAAATCGCTCACTCCAAAGCTCTAAAACTCCTGCACCATTATTCAGTGTTCTCTGAGGCCCCGACCTCACCCCTGCCTCCCAACCTTTCCCATCTGTTGGGAGTCACAGAAGCACTTAGCTATGGTAGCTGCTGAGATGGAGATCTCAGCGCTGAGTGTTGGCCTTGCTCGGGTGGGGGATGGAATGAGGCTGCCTTAGAAGGCTTGATTGACTGAAAATTCCTGCAGTGAGCATTCCACACCTCCTCGTGTGGTCAGATCTCCTGGGTGCTTCCTGAGGTGGGCCTCTATATTATAGTCACAATTACATTAAGATATAATAAATGCCACCAGTGAGCACCCCTAGAGAGATGGCAGGCCGTAGACTGGAATCAGGTTTCCTGGGTTTAAGTCCTAGTTTCACTATTTAATAACTGTGCAAACTTAGATCTTAGTCCAAAATAATGAATGAATGCACTCTGCACATGCTCCTTCACTTGTTAACAGCCCCAGCCCCCTGCGTTGGCTTCTATTTTACATACTGTATGCTTCTTGCTGGCTGGGTGTTGTTCATTAACCCTCTAGCTAATAATAATACTGGTTGGTATTTATTGAAGTCCAAGAAAAAAATATTAACGTCTTGATTAATTCATTTAAGCAAAGATAGACACATTAACGGTTAAGTTTTTGGGGGTGATAAGGGCTGTGCCTCAGCTAAAATGAGATACAGAGGCTCACAGGCATTATACGCACATGTAAGCTGCACAAGGGCAAGACAACTGTGAAAAGGCCTTTTTAAAGGTTCATCTACAAGACCAAGGAAGAGAAGATAGCATATCCTTAGTCCAGCCCTGTTGGCTGGAGAAGTATGTGTGTGAGGGGCAGAAGCGCATTTTTCCAGTTGTTAGTAACTTTGGTTTCATTGCTATATCTCGAGGGTTGCTGTTGCTTTTGGGACTCCCACTGTATCCTTTGGCTCTTGCTAGATTTTAGCTGCATCCATGGTGGGCTTTCCTCATGCACATAGACAGCACCCCACATCTACTCTGCTGTTCTGCCTCAGTGAGAGCTCATGTACCCCTTGGGCAAGTAAGGAGAGACAATAATTAAAGGACCCCCTCAAACAATGCAATGTGAAAGTCAGTGGTAAGTTTCAGCTTCCTGTCCTTTAGAAGGACACAGAGTTTTCCTTGCAGTATCTGCAATAGGATTGGGTCCTATGCTCACAGTGGTAATTGGGTCATGCTATGGTTTGAATGTGTCACCCAAAAGCTTATGTACTTGGAACTTAATCTCCAAAGTCATATGTTAATGGTATTTCAAGGTAGTATCTTTGGGAAGTAATTAGAATTAGATGAGGTCATGAAGGTGAGACCCCTATAAAAGCATTATAAAAAGGAGAAAGAGGAGAGGAAGAAGAAGAAAAAGATTATGAGGAAGAGGAAGAAGAGGAGGAGGAGGAGAAAGGGCAGGAGGAGAAGGGGGAGGAGGGGAGGAGTAGAGTGACCCAACCTAGTATGATTTTTCTGTTTCACCGTATTATGCTCTCTGCTATGTTATAATGCGTCAGGAAGAATCTCACCAGGTGCTGAAACAGATGACAACAGCACACTGCTGAACTTGCCAGCCTTCAGAATCATGAACTGAACAAACCTCTATTTCTTGTAAATTATATGATATCAGGTATTTTGTTATAGTAACAGAAAATGGACTAAAGTCAATGACACATGAAGTACTGGCTTTTTTCCCCTTCTATTCTTACTCTTCCTACTTTTTCACTCTTACCTCTTGGGGTTACCTTTCACATCAACTACAGGCAAAAAAATCCTTTCCTCTGGCTCTTCTTTGAGGGATTTCAAACTGAAACAGTCACATGCCTGAAGCTCAAGGGGCAGTGTCAGGTCAGAGAAGTGCTACCTCTGTTTATTCCTAGATTACTGACAAAGTAGACATGGTTGGTGTTTCTTCCTGGTGATGTCGAAATTCATGTGAAATACTTCCTACAGACTTTTAGTAAAACCCGGGGAAGACACTTTTTGCTCAGAATCTACTTTTTCCTGCTTTTAGTAACACGTCTCCAGACACATCCAGCAGTGTGATGGTTAATTTTTTTTTTTTTTTTTTTGCAGCACCGGGATCGAACTCACGGCCTCGCACCTGCCAGACAGGCGCTTAAGCCACTGAGCCAAACTCCTGGCCCTGGTTTTTTGAGGCAGGGTTGCACTATGTAGCTCAGGCCGGCCTTGCGCTTACGTTGTAGCCTAAGCAGGCCTCAAACTCACAACGCTCTTCCTACCTCAGCCTCCCGAGTGCTGGGATTAAAGGCGTGCGCCACCACGCCCGGCTTTGATGATTAATCTTGATTGTCACTTTAATTGACTTGTGGGTTGCCTAAGAGATTAGTAAAGCACATTTCTGAGTGTGTCTGAGTAAGTCGTGAAAGCTTGACTTCGGAGACTACATCCAGTCTCTGGCCCCTTTGTCTTTGGGTATTTTCCCTGTGCTTTGCTTCCTGGCAACTGCAAAGTGAGTAGCTTTGCTCCACCATGCCCTTTTGCCATGACTTTTCTGTATCAGAACCAGCTAACCATGAACTGAAACCTCTGAAACCATGAAATCTTTTTGTTTTTCTTTTAAATTGTGTTTGTCAGGTATTTTGTCCCAGCAATGGGAAGCTGACCAATATAAATGGTCATTATTTTTCTTAGCCTTCCTTGCAGCTAGCATGGCCACCTTTCTGGCAATGGAATGTGAATAAAAGTAATGGCTCACTTACAAGGAAATTTGTTAGTTTCTGCTTCCTCTACGATCCTTCTCTGGGGGTTGAAGATGGGCTTGATGGTGGTGGTGCCAGCTCAGGTGAGAACTGCAAGGTAAAAGGAACCGGGGACTCTGAGTGACACTGTGGAGCAAAGTTGCTTTCCTGCCTCAGCCCATCATCTATTTCTGGGATGTGACATGAGAGAAATAAACTTCTATTCTACTCACACTACTTTGCATTTGAGTGTCTCTATTTCAACAACTTCCTGTGTTCTGACTAACACAGTCAATAAGAAGGAATCTGAGTAAGCAAGTTGTGGGTCTAAATACTGATCTGACCTCATTTGTGCCCCGAGGCTAGTGAGGCCTAGGGACATTTAGTTTACATAACTTCACTGTGGTGTGCTGAGCACTGCAAACTGCCTGGGAATTAGGAAAGCTCATGGGGCCCTGTTGCGGCTCAGGCACATTAGACTTGTCATAAATCTCAGCAGCTACCTTCTTGGTTTGTGTCCCCTGCCTTGTAATGCTGTCTGTTTCTATCTCCTTTCCTCCAAGTCCTCTCCTCCCAGGCTGACTGCACATTGGTGCTCAGGCTGCCTTCAGTGGAGCAGGCTTAAAAAGAAATAGCTGACCAGCTTTGGGGACATGGATTCATAACGAATAGAAAGCAATTCTGGAACAAGCATATCCTCGCTTACATCATCTCATGTTTGTTCTCCAGGTGTGGGCAATTTTTCAATTCATGGTCATTGTGTATCCTCTTTATTTAACAGAGCCAGGTGGTGCTAATTTGTGATATTAGTTTAAATGCTATAGGGAACTTGGCTTCGAACAGCACCTATTTATTATTTCACAGTTGTATAGATAAGAAGTTGGGATGGGCACAGCCAGATTCTTTACTTAGGTTCTCACAAGGCTGAAATCAAGATATTGGCTGCCCTAGGCTCTCATCTGGAAGCTTTGGGGGAAGAATTCATTTCCAAGCTCATTCTTGTTGTTGAGAGAACTTAGTTGCTTGTGCATGTGGAACTGAGGTCCCAGTTCTCTTGCTAGCTGTTGACTGGGGTGACCTCCAAAATGGTGGTCTCTGTTCCTTCATATCCAAAGTTACCACAGTAACTTCCCTCTTTATCATCTTTGGAATCTTTCTGGCTTACCTTCTGCCACTAACTTGAAAAACTACTCAGTTTTTAAAGGCTCATATTGTATCAGACTCACAGGATAACCCCCATTTGATGAAGTAAAAGTCAATTGATAAATAACACATCATAACTGCAAGATCTCTTCAGCCATGCGAGGTGACACAACTGCAGGCATGGTATTGCATCATATCCACAGTCCTAGGATCTGAGCAGAAAACCTCGTGGGTTAACAGAATTCTGCCCGCCAAACCTGCAGCCCCTTTATCTCAGAATTTTTAACTTTCCTCTTTCCTGCAGGCTCCTTTTGCTGGATTTAGAGAAAGGCCTCAACTATGTCAAAGTGTCCAGCATGACTGGAGAGGTGGGATTAAGAGCCATGAGGATGAATGAGACTTGGATGCAGAATGGGTGCTTTATTTGCTCATTAGCCATAGTTATTGGGAACCTATGATGCCGGATGCTTGGGATGTGGCAAGAAACATAGCAGTGATAGTCTGGGTCCTTGCGAAGTCAATGATACGGTGACCTAGGTGACACGAAAGGTGATGAGTGACCCCAAAGAGCAGTATGGAGTTCAGTTGGAGGGAGACTAAGACTAGGATGCAGTGAATATTGTGGATGGGCTGAACATAGGATTGTAGCACCACTCCTATAAGGAATGGAAGCGACACCCCCTCACAGGTCAGGTTAGAGTTTAAATTCTTGTAAGATGGTTTACAGAGTCCTCTAAGATTCCTGGCTTGTCCTTAGGGTTCTCTGAATTACCAGTTTATCAACTTAGTCATGGGGTGCTAATACTCCCCAGTGCTTGAACTAAATAAAAATGAAGCAGGCTGGGTGTGAATAAGAGAACAGGGCAAAGGTGCTAGAAAATGACAGTTGTTCAGGTCCTCAGTGTGAGATAGTAAGGGAAGCGATGGGCTCTTGTCTCTGGATGGGAAACGTATTTACCTCAGCATTCACAGTGCCTGGTCCATGGTAGGTACTCAAGAAATATTTGAGTATTGGACAAGTGATGCCATTGTCATTATTTTTGGTTAATATAAGCAACAGGGTAATATACAGTAACTCTGTACTTATTTTAAATACTGTTGTCAAAGACTTGTCCCCTTGTCCCTTGCATTGCTTGATGTCCCTTCATTAAGATAACAAATCATCTTAATTTGCCCAAGGTTGAGAGAATTCTTGGAACCCAGGACTTACAGTTAAAACTAAAATGGATAGGTTTCTCCAAAACAAGATACTTCCAGTGCTAAAATTGAGAAAGTCCTAGGAAAATGGACCTAAGTTGATTACCATAGCTGAAATAAAAATCCAAAGGGAAATAAGATTCTCTCGAAGCTCATACAATGAAAAGGAGTTGTTTCTTCTGCTAAATTTGAGGGTTTCCTTTCAATTGCTTACGGGAGACTGGAAGGCTCTCATGTTCCTCTCTCTGCGTTGACCTTAGAGGAGTTCCCAGAAAAATTTTATGGATGTCAGTAGCATCTATCAGTCTAAATTATCTGGAAATAATTGTTTTGTTGCCTGTCTTACTTTTTATTCTTTTTCTCTTAGAAAGTTTAATATACAATACAAATACCCAGGATTACATTAATTCTTATTGAGCACACAAGAGAAAATAATTATACCTAATTATATCGTTTGACTTCCCTTTAGTTGGCTACTGGTTCATTCTATGTGTTTGTAAGTTAGGGGGTTGATAAACCATGGCCTATCAGGTACATCTGGGCTTGCTGTCCCTTTTGTAAATACAAAAATGTATTGGAATACAATCGTGCTCATTAATTTATGCATTGTTGATGGCTGCTTCTGTATTTTAGTGACAGAGCCGAGTAGTTCGAAGAGAGATTGTATGGCTTGCAAAGCCTGAAGTATTTACTATCTGGGCCTTTCCAGAGAAAGTTTGTCATACCCTGTATTATATTGAAACCTCAAACTTTTTTTAAAGGGATGTAATTTCAAATTATATATATATATATATATATATATATATATGTATATATATGTATATATATATATATGTATTTCCTGTTTCAGAAATGTATAGCTTTGAAATTTACATATACATGTATTTTCTGTTTGCAAAAGTAATGTGTGCAGATTATAGAAATGTTAACTTCACAGGAATCCACAATGACCATATGCATCCCCATTTAACTCAATTCCTATCCGTGGCCTTAGTTAACAGATAACTAGTATAGATTTCTCCAAATTCCTTTCAGAGCAGCAACTAATCTGCATGTATCATTAAAGTAATACCACAAAAGAACTAAATTGGTAGGTGAGCAAATTTCCTGGGTAAGCATTCTTAAATTCTCTGTTAGCAGCAAGTTTTGGACACATTCACAGACATTCTCACTCATTGTCTCCAATATCTTTCCTTACGGATCTGTTTTAATGAAATGCCTTTTCTAAATCATCTTCACAATAGCAACATCTTTGCAAGTTCTAATTATTTCTGGTATCTCTCATTACAATAATTGTTTTCTTTTTAAATCAGTACTAATTACTGTTACTTTAAAATATGGCTCAGTATCAGTGAGGATGGCAGATACCTGGAGACTGTCATCTTGCTTCCAAATGATCATGCTTAGTCAGGACTATGAAATTGCTGATTGCCCATTTGCTTCTAGAAGACCTGAAGGACCTATACCCTCATGCATTACCTGATGGCACTCATCTCCAGAAGTTCACACTTTCTAGGATTGGTCATCACCCAGAATTTCAGATCCGTAGAGAGCCCTGTATATCCCATATTGCCCTATTTGCTTTGTCTCCCCACTATTTGCTCCCTAAACACTGGAATTCCCATTGTGTATCCAGCAAATGTCCCTATACTGTCTTATTCTTTTTTTTTTCAGTGTCAGAAATTGAACTCAGGACCTTGCATTTGTCATGCAGGCACTTGTAACATCCCTATATTCTCAGTGTCTTCTCTAAACATAACCTTCTAATTTCTTGCCCTAGAGTAAACCTAGAGGTCTCCTAACCTCCTGCAGCCTTTCCAATGGTAGGATGCTTTTCCCTCTCACCTCATACACTTAGCATTTCCCTCTGTAAAATTCAAATTTCAAAATTCCCCACCTTAAAGGAGTTCCTTTTTGCTTAAGGAAGTTCCTTTTAGGTGAAGTCCTTGATCATCTCACTTCAGACCAACTGTATTTCAAGTGCTTAATAAACAGCCGCATGTGGTCAGTGGCTACTGTCATAGTTACTTTTCTCTTGTTGCTGAGACAAAATACCTGACACCCAAAATTAGGAAAGGAGAGGTTTATTTCTTACAGTTCTTGGAGATTTCAGTCCATACTCAGTCAGCTCCAAGGCAGCATGGTGTGGCGGGGCCGCCATTCATGGTGGCTGCAAACAGCAAGGCAAACCAGCAAGAGAGAGGGAGACAGGCCTTCTTCCCACCCTTACACTGTATGCCAGCTCCACCCCTGGGTGAGTACAACACTCATAGCACCACTCCCAGTGCTAGACAACAAGCTAATCATGAATGCCAGACTCAGCCGTGTCCATGTCATGATTACATGAGACTTGGTGGGGCCGCAGGACCATAAACCATAGCAGCTACCATCCTGGATAGAGTAGCTATCATGTCAGCTCCCCAAACAAATCATCTATCCTCCCTTTCATCACTAAGCACTCCGGTGCTAACCTGGTCACTCTCTGTCTTCCCAGTTTCCTCATCATTTTTGGTGATTTCAGCATCCATGTAGGTAACTCATTCAGCTTTTTGACTTCTGTATTCCTTGACCTCCAGGTTTTCCTTGACTCATCCATGATTTTCTCCTTCAATCTTCTCTAGCCACACCCTGGACCTAACCATTGGAGGGAACTACACAACCTCTGGAGTCTGGAGTTCAAGTTTCCCTGCTTCTGGATAAATACCTTTACTCCAAACAATTTTCCTAAGTTAGTGAGATCTTTGGTTTGATACTACAACGTAGGAACATAATACAAGCCACACACAAGGCTTATAACTTTCTAGTAGCCACATTAAGAAGTGTAAAATTAACAGTGACAGTGAATTTTAGTAATGTATTTCATTTTAGCCTAATACTGTAATCAACATGTGATCAATATGAATTCACTGATGATGTAGTGCATATTCTATGTTTTGATACTGTGTTTGAAATCCATGTGTGTTTTGTATCTACCACATCTCAGTTCAGACCAGATACATATTGAGTGCTTCACCACCGCACTTTGCTAGTGGCTACCATATTGGATAGAGCTGCTCTAAACTAATTAAATTTTCATCCAACATTTTCAATGTCCTTCAGTTTTTCTGATCTGATGTAGATTCCATTTCTCATTACTACAATCAATCACACCATTCCAAATGTTCCTCCACCATTTCTTCACCTAGGGGAAAATCCCACCTCATTCCGAGCTGGGCCAAACCATCTGTCTATCCCCTTGCAATTGAATATTACAGGAGCAAATCACACACCTGGGCTGCTTTGCTGCACCTTAAGTTCATGACCACAAATTTCAAATGGACATATAATGCTCCCCAGAAACCTTATCACATTCTCCTGGTTGAATTTTCTTCCTTACTCTCAGAGACTACTATTTCATGTTTTCATCTCTTCTCAAACCTCCCTAGCCTCCCCTTCCCCTAACTACTGCCTCTCAGCACATGCCCTTGTTTTATTATTCATTAACAGACATCACACATTTAATATGCCCAAAATGTAGCTCTATTCTCCCTGCCTGTTCAGTGCAGGTAATGGTGCCATTACCAATGTAAAATCTGAGTCCATATTAATTCTTTCCTCACTTCTTATTTACCAGTAAGCCCTGTCATCCAAAACAAATCTAAAATCTGTTTACTTCTCTTTGTGTTTATAGCTACAAGCCTGGGTGGAGCCACTGTCATCTCTTGCCTGGACTGCAGCGATGACTCGCTGGTCTTCTTTGTTTTCATGCTGACACCTCGAAATCCATTTTCTATTGAGCAGCCAGGGTGGTCTTTAAAAAACATAAATCTGGTCAAGTCATTCCTTTTCTTGCAACTACTTGTTTCCATGACTACAAAAGGTCCTATGCTATCTGACCCTTGCTTACTTTTTCAATGTAATCTTTTCTGGCTCTTCTCCCCACTCACTGTACTCTGGTCATACAGGCTTCTTTCTTGTTTCTTGAGCATATCAAGCTCTCTTGCCTTCTGGCTTTTCCAGTGCTATTTTGTTTCCTGTAGAGATCTTCCCTTGGTGTTTCTCATGATTGGTTCCTTTCCTCCTTTTCATTTTTAGAGATATCTTCTCTTAAAAATCCTATGCAAAATTTACTTCTATTTTCCTCATCAGTTACTCATTTTTTAACCCTCTCTGTCATTTCTTTCATGGCATTTATTATAGGAAACTACCATACTTGGTTTATTTCCTATTTGCTTCTTTACCATTTGTTTATACCCTAGAAATGAGCCCCATGGGAGTAGGGACTTTGTCTTGTTGCTCCTCTGCATTCACTGAGGCTGGAGTAGTACCAGATATTCAACAAATATTCATTGAAATAGTGAATGAATGGATGAATTAAGGAACTGGATGCTCCAGTATTTCAGAACTCCATCATTACTGTGAAATGCATAGACTCACATCCCCAGCAAAGTTCATTCACCTCAGATTTGGGTCAATGAGGTTGGCAAAGTGCTGACTCACTTTCCTCCTATAGATAGAGATCATGTCTATAAATATTTCTGGGTGCTTAAGCTCTTTAAATGTGGCAAAATGGCAAGTCTGAGTAGACTTCTGGTCCAACAAGGTTGGATCAACAGACTATATTATCTTAGGGAGGCAGATGGGGTTGAAGCCTTGGGGCTACTTTAATTAGAGAGCTCAAGGGATGTTCATCATGTGAACAGGATATGACCTAGTGGTAATTCTGGAAACTTTTCATATAGTCACTTAAAAAATCATGCTGGGGGACTTCCAGGAAGATGGTGGAGTGGTAAGCAGTAGAGAAAGAGCCTCTCTGAGATTTGGCATCCAGACACTGGAATATAGCAACATGAGGACAAGAAGAGGGAAGTGGGTCCCCGGGACCCAGCAAGCATCTGAAGCAAGAACTAAAGCCCATGGGGAGTATAAGGGAACACTATAGTATCTTTGTAGCTTTTCTGTAACTCTAAAATTATGGCACTTTACTTATAATTTGGATTTTTGATATAATAGAAACCACGTGGTATTTAAGCTTGTGCTCTGATTTATTTCATTCAGCATGATCCCAAGGTACACCCATTTCCCTACAAATGACTCAAGTTTATCTTTCTCTATGGGAGGGTATACCCTATTGTGTGTCAATGCTCCATCTCTTTATCTTTTCATCCTTGATGGACATATAGGCTGCTTTCAAGATACAGCTATTGTGAATTGTGCTGCTATAGACAGGTATGCATGTCTCACTGTAATATGCTATGCATGTATCACTCTTTTGGGAAGATACCTACAAGGGGAATAGTTGGGTAGAATGGAATTTTTAGCTTCAGTTTTTTGAGGACTCCCCATATGGATTTCTATAATAGTTGTACTAGTTTTCTTTCCTACCAAGAGTCTAGAAGGGTTCCCCTCTCCCCCACAGCCTTGCCAGCATTTGTTTTTTAATTTCTTGAAGATGGGCATTTTTTCTGGGGTAAGATAGAATCTCAGTATTGTTTTAATTTACATTTCCTTACTGGTCTATGATGTTGAGTATTTCTTTATGCATTTTTTGGCCATTTGTAGAGAAAAATAAAAGATAGAAGTAGGGAGATACATCTTTCTCAAATGGGAAGGGGATCAACAGATGGAGGGAGGGGGAAGGAAAGAGGTAAAGGGGATGAAAATGGAAATTAAAATGTGCTATGTACTGGGTGTGGTGGTGCATGTCTATAATCCCAGAACTCAGGAGTCCAAGGCAAGAGGATCACTGCAAGTTCAAGGTCAGCCTGAGTTACAAAGTGAGTTCAAGCCCAGCCTGAACTGCATAGTGAAACTGTCTCAAAAAGACAAAAAAAAAAGTGTTATACACATGTACTAACCCCAAACAAGGAATGTAAACCTTGTGTCCTACAGACATGTGCTAATAAAAAAAAACTAAAACAGTATCAAATTAAAAAGATAAAAGTACTGCAGAGTAAAATTTATTTGAAAAGCTATCAGCAGAATCTCATTTATTTTTTAAGAATTTGTATATTTATTAGAAAGGTTTTTTCTACTATCTTTTTCAAAATTTTAGTTACAGAAAATATACATATGGTTTCAATCTAAAATATTTCCTAAAAGTCTTATGTGTTTGGAAAGTGATTAGATTATGGGGCACTGCACTTTTCAGTGGATTCGCCATTGGTGAGTTCAGTGGTTGAATGTGCTGTTAGCAGGTGAGTCCTGGATGGAAGTTCATCACTGGGGCTGTGACCTGGAAAGGTGTATTCTTGTCCCCAGTTCCATGGTTCAAGCAACCTTCCTCTACCATGAATCTCCACCATGCTGTTTCTTCCTTGGAGCCGACCAACTATGGTTGACTCCAAAAACAAACCTCTGAAAACTGTGAGCCAAAAATAAACCTCTCCTTCTTTACATTATGAGTGTTGGGTATTTTATTCTCACCAATGGGAAAGTGACAAATATAACACATAACAAATTTTATTGTTTTTGGGATACAATTCAGTGGCATAAAGTATGTTCACATTTCCATGTAACCACCACCACCACCATCCATCCACAGAACTCTTAATTTTCCCAAACTAAAATTCTGTAGCTATTAAATAATAACTCTCCATTGTCTGCTAGGTTTAGGGGATTACTATTCTACTTTCTGTCTTTGTGAGTTTGATTCCTCAAGGTACCTCATTTAAGAGCAATTGTACAGTATTTGTCACTAGCTTCTTTCACTCAGCATGAAGGCTGTCAAGGTTTATTCATGTTGTAACATAAGTCAGAGTTTCTTTCCTTTTAAAGGTTGAATAATATTCCACTGTGTTTATGGACCACATTTTGCTGATCTTTCATCTACCACTAGATATTTGTGTTGCTTCCTCCTTTTGTGTATTGAAAATAACATTTCTATCTTTGAGCTCTGGTTTCCTTCTGTTAGCTCTTCTCATTGGCAGAACAACCAATCATTCCAGTCTTCCCGAGTCCCAGTTTGTGTCTATGGTCCAACACAGTTATTAATAGCATCTCCTTTTACTCTCAAGTGTTCCAATTTGGATGCTAAATTATGCAGCCACTCAGTCTCCCTGTGCAGACCTCCATAACTCCAATCGTACATTTTCCCAGTGAGAAGACCAAGAGACAGAAGATGCTGTGATTTCTCAACAGTTCTCACAAAGGTCCCTGCGTTGAGTCTGCTAGACTCTAATTGACCAGGTGGCCAATCCTAAAGCAATAGTCTGGGTAGCTGCATATCATGTTTTTATTGGGTAAGTATGGGTCACATTCCCACTCTAGAATTAGGACTGAAGTCACTTCCACCCAAATCATGTTAGAAAGAGAAAAGATTTCCTTTACACATAAAATTGGAAGTGGAATGGATGCCAGGTAGACAAAATTTCCAGATGTTAGCCAGATGGGGAGAGATGAGATCTTCAAGTGATTTACTTTCCAAATCCCCAGACTGGAAAGTTGTGCTCTTAATGTATTGCTCTCTCTTCTTCATGTCATAATCTGTTAAGAATCACATATATTTGCAGATGATTTAGTCTTGGCGATAGTTCATAGTGATCAATTTTTCCCGTTGTATTGTTTCCAACTAAGTGTTGGAAATTATTGTCCTGTTTGTGTATTTTGATTGATATTTGCTTCAAGTTTCTTATACATTTTACCCATGGGAAAAATAGAAATTTGTTTGTGTTGATGGAGGTATATTTTGAATTCTATCTGATACATGTCAATGGTCTAAAATGGTAGAATGCCTAGAAGTACTTTGCAGTGACTGGTATGTAGTAAAATCTTAGTAAATACTCACTGTTATTCTTATTATCTTAATGCAAGTCCAGAACTCTACCCACAAGAAGTTAGTTTTTTAATCCAGAGTGACTGAAGACAACTTCAACAGTGGTCCCAGCAACCTGTGGCCACTGGCTCAACTGGGAGCTTATTTGAAATGCAATCTTCTAGGCTCCACCTTCGGAATCGGAATCTCTGGGGATGCAGTTACAATTTAGCAAGCCCTTCAGTGATTTTCATGTGTCTTAGTTACTTTTCGCTTGTTGCCGAGACAAAATACCTGATGCCCAAAATTAGGGAAGGAAAGGTTTATTCTTACAGTTTCTCAGGAGTTTCAGTCCTACTTAGTTGGCTCCAAGTCAGCATGGTGTGGAGGGGCTGCCGTTCATGGCAGCTGCAAGCCGCAAGGCGTGCTGGCGAGGGAGAGAGAGGTGGAAGAGGAAGACCTGCCTTCCCTTACACTGTATGTCGGCTCCACCCCTGGGCAGGTATAGCACTCACATTGTCAAACCCGGCACTAGACAGCAAACTGAACACAAACAAGCACCAGACTTAGCCCCATCAAAAGTATGTGAGGACTTGGGAGTACATAACGCATCACCCAATACAACATGCATGCCAAGTGTGAGCACCACTACCTTAACAACATTCACTTTTCTTCTTAGTGCTCATCACTTGTTTATTTACCTGCTATGAGAGCAAAGGTCAGATCTGTCCTGTTCACTGCACCTCTAGTGTTTGGAAAGTACTGAATCAGAACACTCAACAAATGTTAGCTGGATAAATATTTAAAAACCTTTCCATATCTTCTAGTTCAAATATTTCTTTGCCCTTGGTGCCCTGACCCAGGGTAGGTTCTGGAGAAACAGACTCCGTGTGCATGTGGGGACCTTCTGGGAAGAACTCTTAGGCACAGCACCCATGGTTCTAGGTAGAGAAGGAAGGATGGGCGGAGACAAGTTGAACTGAGAAGGAGTTGTAAGGGAAACCTCAGCTGGTCCAGGAAGGACTCCATAATTGAGAAGACCCTTATGAAGCTCTTCTCTAAACTCACACCTAAAAGCTGGGGGCAGCTTTAGGAGAAGGAAAACACAGAGAGCAGAGTGCAGCAACATTTTGGGCAGCTGGGCAAATGAGATCCCAAAGACAAGACCTCAACAACTCACATTATGCCTATTGCACACC